>JAHKKF010531402.1:0-36476 GCA_019740295.1 Labeo calbasu | reverse complement strand
AAAATCTTTTACTGGGCTGATTTCCTGTACCACATTTGCATGCTTTGTTTAGATTGATTCCACCTCTATGTACTCCGCCTCCTTCAAACCTATATACTCTGCTGTGCTGAGATATTGTCAGACTTTTTGATGACTGCAGTGCCGAGCAGCGAGTATCTGAATAAAAAGAAACTTCTGCTTCAAGATATCCAAAAACGTCGCCTGGTCTCTAAGGAAAAAGTTTCCAACAGTTTTCTATCTCTGTTTTTGTAGCGGGAAATTGGTGAAATCCTAAAGTCTCGATGAAGAGAAATGTTCTTTTATTGCAATGCTTATAAGTAGACTCATTATCATATTTTTTCTTCTTCTGTAGTCATTTGTTTGGCTTTTGGATAGCTATGCATTGTGATTCCAGAAGCATATGCTACAAACCCACGTTCTGAGAGCAAAACCATGTGGATAAAAATGATAAATCTAAATTGTCAAGACACCTTATTGTGAAAAATGATGTTTACAGAGTCATCAGTGCAATAATCATAAAAACACTCAACAGGTGATTTACAAAAGCAATCATTGTTTTCAGTTCTATCAGAAAAAGTGCAACATCAGGCCATGAGAAAGAAAACCAACATGGCTTATCATGTTATGTTGCACTTTCATCCTTCCTTACAGGCTGGGAACCTTAAGAACAAAGTGACACCAAATGGTAAAGATAAATCATCTAAAATAAACACCTATAGGGTTACATTTACTTTTACCGAGCAGTCTCATGCAGTATGTAGTCTACCGAAGACGGTTTTAGGAGGTTCAAGAAACACAATCTGAAATCCAGCTGTGAAAATGTGACAATCCAATTAATTGCTCATTTCTTGCAGTAAAGTGGGTGTATTTCATCAAGATACCATTGGTTTTAGAATAACATGATTGCACACAAATTAAATTAGTGCAGATAATGTTTATTTTAATTGCTCTATTATGCTAAATCTGCACTGTAAACAGATTCAGTTTGTGCCATGCAAAACCAAAGGTTGATATCTGTCATCCAAAAGATTAAAACCTCAGTCATCAGCGGATCGCTTTTAGGAACAATCTGTCCCAGCCCTTCTACTGTCATTTATTATTCTGTGAGGATAAGCACAGACTCTGCAGCAGGGTGTTGAGGTAAAGATATCTCAAACCATCACAGCCCAAAAAAAGAGCTAATGTCCAACGAGTTAGTGGCCCATGCACAAACTGATGTAATATGCTTAAGATTAGCTGAGAAGTGATAATGCAAGCTCTTGGTTTGAACATCTTGTCCTCTCAAAACACATTTTCCTCCATTTTGCATGCTGTTTGGATGACAACCCCAATATATGAGAGCACTACACAGAACAGCACTTCAAAGGCATCCCTAAAGCAAGCTAGTGTTGTCTGACAGATGTGATCATTATTAACTAATTTCTTTCTCATTACAGCTGTTGGCCAATATATTCAGAAGTAATTGAGTAGTTTTCATGTACACATGTTTAAGCCACTACTTCAATCCTAATGCAGCTTTGAAAAGCTACTGAATATTTATATGTAATATAAATTAATAAAACTTTTTTTTTTTATTTTGACATTAACAGTGTAATCAATATTCTATTTATTAAAGCCAAGTATGAATCTCATCAAGTTAGTGTTTTTAAGCATTTCGTTTTATTCCAAAATAATAACTCAAGGCAGCAACAACATATTTTATGTATAAACTTATGTTCAGCTGTTCTTTTTAGTAGTTACCTTTTAACTATTTTTGAATTTTTCAGATCATCAGTCATCAAAGCTTGGTAAATGTTGGCCACAGACATGTACATTTACTTTAAATATCACCAAGCTGATTACACACTAAAAAAGTTCCACAGATCATGTTTTCAGGCCATTTTAAGTCTTATTTTGACATAACAAAGTGTTTATATCTAAGTGGGTTTACTTATTTTTTTTTAATTAGTCTTCCCAATAACACCATTATATTGCTCATACACTGATTCGTGAACACGGAACACGCACAAACACAAGAGGCGGGATTTATCGCGTGAACCAATCACAGCCGAACATAACCAGTCATATCCAATCACATTGCGATGGAGGCATTGTCTCCTCTCATGTGACTCAGACTCCCGCTGTAACTTTACCTGCTGGTGTCGCTGTTGGACAATGTTTCTTTAGAAAAATTAGTAATTTATACACTTTTTAATGTTATATTAAATAATATTGTCGTTGTTTTATTTTTGTACGACACATTTTTTTCTCATCCAATATTTTAGGGAGGCACTGCCTTCCTTGCCTCCTCAGAGGAAATACCCCTGGTGTATACATACAGTGCCTTGCGAAAATATTCAATCCTCTTAATTTTTTTTTTTCACATTTTATGTTGCAGCCTTATGTTCAACTGCTTTGAATAACATTTTTTTCCCACTTCAGTTTACACTCCATACACCATAATGACAAAGTGAAAAACATGTTTGTAATATGCACATTTATCAGAATTAAAAAACTGAAATGATTCCATTGCATAAGTATTCACACCCTTTTTCTGGGACATTTATATTTAGCTCAGGAGCACTCAAATCACTTATAGCTGTTACTACACTTTGAGTGGAGGTTCACCAGTGGCAAATTCATTTGAATGAGTATGATTTGGAAAGGCACACACCTCTCAATAAAAGGTCTAACAGCTGAAAATGCATAACAGAGCAAAAACCAGCCAGTAGAACTCAGAGACAGGCTTGCGTCAAACCACTGGGGAAGAGTTCAGAAAAACATTCTTCTGTATTGAAGGTTCATAGAAGCATGTAGAGTACCATCCCAACAGTAAAGCATGGTGGTAGCAGCCTCATGCTGTGGGGATGTTTTTCAGCATCTGGAACTGAAGAACTCGTCAGAGTAGAAAGAAAGCTCCAAACACTCCGAAATACAGAGATAGCCTTAATGAAAACCCAATCTAGAGCATTCAGAACCTCAGACTGGGCAGAAGGTTGACCTTCCAACAGGACAATGAACCTAAGCACACAGCAAGAGTGGCTTAAAGACAACTCTGTGAATGTCCTTGAGTGGCCCAGCCAAAGCCTTGGCTTAAACGCAATCAAATATTTCTAGAGAAGCCTGAAAATGTCTGCCATCCGCAATCCAAGCTGACAGAGGTTGAGTGGTGAAGAGGTGAAGCGCAGAATGGCAGATAATTGCCAAATGCAGATGTGCAAAGCTTGTCACATCATACCCAAAAAGACTTGAGGCTGCAAAGGTGTTTCAACTAAGTACAGAGTTAAGGGTATGAATACTTATGCAACATACTTATTGCAGTTTTTTTAATTTGAATACATTTGCAAAGTTGTCACAAATCAGATTAATGTGGAAAAAAAGTAACTTAAAGGAGTTTAACATAAGGCCGCAACATAAAATGTGAAAAAACGAATGAATACTTTCGCAAAGCACTGTGTATACTTTCTTTATATAAATACAGTACATATAATATTGAGAAATCTAAGCTCGATTTAATCAATTTGGGAGATACTGAAGACCACTGCTAGGCTCTAATATATGAAGTGTAATAAAATAATCATCAAAGAAGGAACCTTTCCTACTTTCACTCCTGCTGTGATGTCAACTGCTTGTCTGAGAAAGCTGAGGCATAACTGTCTGAAAGTTTCATAATCTTTTATAAATTTTAATTGGTCTCTCCAGTTTGTTTAAATTGACGTCAGCTACACTCGAATCATAAAAAACCTGTACCCATTGCGCTGAAACGGACCACATACTGACCACTGCTTTTACTGAAATGTACCTCAGTGGCAATTAATGAAAATTTGTAATCAAGAGCAATATCAATTTCCCTCAAGGGAGGCTTGTTATTTTTAATCATAGCACTTAATGAAATTCTTAGCGCGATAAATTATGCACACGCTCCTGCGGCCTTCGTTGCCGTGTAGTTTAGAGAGAGAGGGGTGTTCTTATGATTTCGATTTTGAAAATGGCTGATGAATTTTCTAACACTTTTGTACACTGTTGGTGTAAGTTAGTCTCTAATGATGGAAAAGTCTGTCTTGTTTGTCCATAAACTGTCTGTTATATGTCCACACAAAAACAGTCTATATAATTACTGTGATACTGGTGACACCAAACGAAACTGCAAAAATAATTACTTTTTAAACCACTCTGCTGACATTTTTGAAACCACATTTGTACTCATCAGAAATTCAGCCTCGGTGAACACAAGACTTTTTTCGAAAACAATTATAGTGTACAGAGCAACACAGTTGGCATGAAATACATCATCAGTGCTGTTGAGGTTTCACAGCTAACAGATTTAATTTTAAAAGGGAAGCGTCTTGCGTTTCAGTGCTACAGATGTGAAGAACGGCTGCTTCCCCGTATCTGATTTAGCACTACACTGATGTCCAGGTGTTCATTACACTAACAATAGAGCACATACGTCACCACATAGTCCACACTGCTTCTGTGACACTCATTACCAATGCATCCTGGGTTGTTAATGCTCTTTTTGTTTAAGGCAACACTGGCCTGGATTTTAAATACAGATGAAATAAATTAGAGAAAGGCAGAGGTGTTGATTTTTATGTGTGTGATTTGTGCTTTCTGGCATTTTGAGCCAGTGATTTCACTATTACCTTGCACCAAAACCATTTACATACAGAATTACTGTGTGGACCAACCAGCTCCGAAAGTATTCCAGAGTCATAAACTCCTTCAGGCGTCCACAGAAACAGAGCAACATAACAGATTGCTAAGAACATTGTTGTTTTCCCACTCTGAGATGTTAGTATGCAGAACATGCTCATATAGGGGTGAAAGCAGGTGAAAGTGCTACAAATAGAAAGATTCGCCACTGTGGCGGGCTTAAGCAATGCCTCACGATGCTCCCCATCCGTGGTGACACTTTGACAGTAATTTTTCAAAAATATAGTGACAAAACGAAGCTGGAAAGTAATCTTTGCGTACAAGTGGAGGAGAGTATGAGAGACCGTTACTAACTTTGTGTGAAATTGATAGAGTGTGGAACAGAGAAATAAAGTAACGGCAGAACATCCTAGAGGAGCATTTGAGTGAAAAGCATTTCTAAAAGGATCTGACAGATTCCATATTAACAATGTGATGATTCTGTGGAAGCAGGTTTTTAAAATAACGTTTCTCAGAGCACCGGGGAAAGTCCTCTTATGGCTTCATTTCTTGTTCTTAATTAAATAAAGTGAGAACTCTGTCGTCTCTCACAGCAATATTCTCATTAGCGTAGATTTGAATTAGATTAATTCAGTGCTGAGGCTGTAAACTTAATTCAGCTTTCTCTCAGAAGAGTCTGTTTGCGTGAGAAGCGGAGGCGTGTTTTAGATGAATGTCTTATTTTACGTTTTATGGTTTGCGATGACAACGTGCTGCCCATAGTTGACTGCATTACTGTAATTTAAGCTTATGTAAAACTGGGGCCCAAGGGCAGTCACCATGACGTTGAGCTCCAATTACTCGAAGTCTAGAAGCCCATTGCCTTGCTGTGGAAAACCTGACATTGACCACAGGCAGTATGTAATTCACTTTTTATTGAAGCTATAAATTGATATGGAAAGGTCTTTCTATGTGGATAAAATGACGTTGAGCAGTTAATTAATTATAATTTTTACATTTGATTTTAAAGTACCTGTGCAAGTGTCAGTGTGTATTGCATACTTCTAAGCCTGAAAATAAGTCATAATCATAATTTGTTATTATTGTTGACAAACTCTTTCTTTAATGCAGACTTTCCCTGTCAACAAAACGCACTTTATTTGCATTATGGTTTCATGAAGAACCTTTAAAATCCATGCAAACTTTCCATTGCATAAATGGTTCTTTATAATGAACGTTTTTCTTCACACTATGTAAATAAATAAGTAAATAACATTTAAGAACTGTTTATTAAATGGTTCTTTGGGAAAAAAAAAAATTCTTTATGACATTGCTGTAAAAAGCTCCTTTTGGAATCTTTTTAAATAAGATTATTTATTATTCAAATGTATTTAGAATTGTTCACTTCAAAAACAAAAAAGGTTTTTATAATGAAAGATTTTCTTCACACTATGAAAAAAAAACAAAAAAACAAACTGTTTATTGAAGGGTTCTTTGGGGAACCAGAATGTTTTCTCCTGTGACATCACTGTGAAAACCTTCTTTTGAAACCTTTTTAAATAAGATTATTATTATTATTATTATTGTTGTTATTATTAGTTTATTATTAGTATTTTGGAATTGTTCACTTCAGAAACAAAATTTCTCTTGTAATTTACTTACCGTTATGTCGTTACAAACCTGTATGACTTTCTTTCTTCTGTGGATTATAAAGAGATGATATTTAACCAAAAAAAAAAAACATTTAAAAATGTAAAATCTTAGCGTTTTTGCTTTTGCTTATACAACTGTTAAAGAGGTCATCGGATGCTAAGTTCACTTTTTCATGTTGTTTGAACATTAATGTGTGTTGGCAGTGTATGTACAAATCTACCCTATAATGATAAAAATCCATGCAGTGTTTTTTAATTAATCTGTAAAAATAATATCCCCTTTTTCAAATCAAGCCGTTTTTACATGCCTGTTGGTGTGCTGTCACACCCACAGAGGCCGCTCCCACGATAGTTGATTGAGATGAGCTCTCATCTCAGACCAGCTGTCACAGTCCAGTAACTTTCCTTGTTTCAATGCCGAAGCAGGGATGTAAGTTAGACAAGAATATCTCCGATTGAGCGATTGAGGTGTTGTGTTGCTGGATGTAATAATGAACATAGCGGTTGTCATTTACTCCTGACATCTGAGCCACTGAAGATGCAGTAGATTACATTTGTTTGTGAATGGAATGCGCCTCTCGATCTACATATATCCGTCTATGTTCGCGCGAATCATTTGTGATCCAGCTTCACTTACAGCAGAAGTGTGTATAAGCGTTTTTTATAAGTACCTTTGTGATCGCCTTTCCTATAACGTGGTAGTTAGGAAGTTTAGCGGCTAAACGCGGCTAAAGTAAACAAGATCGTCATTCCACAGAGAGATAAGAGAGGGGCRGGGTGAGCAGAGCTCATTTGCATTTAAAGGAACAACCCCTTAGAATGAGATGATTTTTGCAGAGCTGATTTTGACAAGGTAAAAAGGGTGTTGTTTTACAAAACCATTGAGAATTTTTAATCAAAGTATATTAGAGACTTTTCATTAAGACCCTAAAGAATCATATCAACTTGTGAAAAATGGGCATCCGATGACCCCTTTAAGTTGAAGTTTCCGCTAAAAAAAATATTCCACTGCAGTGTACAAAACAGTTGCTTTAATAACAAGAAAATCTGCAATAATAACATATATAAATCTGAATAATGAAGTGCTCAGAGTTCATTTTCACTACAATCGATAATTAAGCTGCAAAAATTGGGGCAGTTGCATCTGCGGAGTAATACGAAATATGTTGCGCCGGTTTATTTTATGGTGTAGAGTGGACTCATACACAGCGTTTCCATGTAGTCGACGGTGAAAGTAAGGAAATAAGTATTTAGACGGTGAGAAGTTACAACTGACCCTTTGTAAAGACTTTTACCAGTTAGGGTATGTCGAAAAACTCCCATTTTATTTTCTCCTCCAACTTCAAAATCGTCCTATATCGTTGTTTTACCTTTTTTTGTAAAGTGCGTTTGACCTTCTTTGCATGTACACTTTGTAAACAATGGGTCGATACTTCTGCAGCAATGTAGGGCGATATTAAAGTTGGAGGAGAAATTAAGATGGGAGTTTTTCAACCTACCCTAACTGTATTGAACCAGAATGCCCAGAGTACACGTAGAGCTAGACAAGAGGAGGATTTGGGGTAAAAAGTATATTAATGTTTTTTTTTTTTTTTTTTTTTTGAAAATGACTGTTGTACTAGATCCCTTATTCCTTGGCTGGGATCGTTTAGAGCCTTTTGAAGCTGCATTGGAACTGCATTTTGGAATTTCAAAGCATTTTCAAACTCGCGGGCACCATAGAAGTCAACTGTGGAGAGAAATCCTGAAATGTTTTCCTCAAAAAAGAAAAAAGAAAAGCGAAGAAAGAAAGACATGAACACCTTGGATGACAACGGGGTGAGTACATTGTCTGTACATTTTTACTCTGGAAACGAACTACTTCTTTAAGATGCAAAAATCTGGAACAACTGCGTTTGTATGAAAGGGCAGAACGCGAGTCCGCGGAGTGATACGAAATTTAAAAGTAGCGCCGGTTTAGCGTTTCCATGGAGTCGACGGTGAAAGTTGTGGAAATAGGTGAGAAAATAATTTAAGCGGTGAAAGGGTATTTTCCCCTCCAACACCCCCAAACAGTAATGATGTTCTTTTACACGGTAGCGCTTCTTGCTAGAGAGAGAAAAAACCCTCAAGGAGGCTCCAGCGGGTCGAATCAGATCAGAGTGAACTCACTGAGGTGCGTCGGTTTTTCTCCCTGGCCTGCAGTGCATCAGATCATCTATGCCCCCTCTGGTTTTTGGTCGTGATAGATCTTCTCAATTTCTAAGAAATAGAATTCTGCCTCTTTCTTATTCGCTGCCATTATTCAATCTTACAGATCTCTGAGTTGAAAATACATTCCGTCGTACCGAGTCTTAAAATGAGTTCAGTGGGGACTCGCGCTTTGTAAGGAATGTTGTGAGAGCACTTTAATCAGCGGGACTCTATTTGCCTGTCTTCTGTCCCTAATCTCTGAACTTTGAGAGGCAATTACCAGACAAAACAAAGAGTCTTTTTTAATTTAAGAGGAGCATGCTGAGAAGCACAGCTCTCCTGCACATACTGTCATAAGGAGCCCCAGAAGGACGCATCAAAGGATGTTGACACAGCCAGGATCAAAATGTACGACGCTGAACGAGGTAAGAGACGCCCGCAGCACCTCAAGATCAACCTAAATGAATTTGTTTTCAGATGTTGTCTCCAGGGACCTTTTTACAAATGTCAACCCCGAGGCCAAAGCATATGACACGACTTGTATGGAATGAGTCTATTGGATGATTTTTTCCCTTAGAGTGATACTGTCAGACCGTGACCTTACAGAACAAAAGCTGTCGCTGTACAGCCATTAAACGTGTGGTTAACACTACACAACATTCGTGAGAGAAGTCGCTTACCCGCAGTGTTTTTTTTAGTACTATTGTACTTTGTTGTACTCAAAATAAAAGCACTGCACTCTTGTGGTAAAAGGATTTATAGCAGAAATATGTCTGCAGTTAGCAGTTAATAAAGTTCCCATGAGTATGTTGTTGTTGAAACAGGGTTGATATAGTTAACTAAAACTATATAAAACATTTGGTAACATTTGGTATAGGGAGCAATTCTCACTGTAAACTAGTTGGCATGCGTATTATTAACATATTGGCTATTTATTAGTATTTATAAAGCACCTATTTTGCATGCCCATATCCCTAATCTTGCCCAATACCTGAACTTAACAACTACATTACTAACTATTAATAAGCAGCAAATTAGGAGTTTAAAATAAAGTGTGACCAAACATTTTCGTTACTTGAAATAAAATGTTAACTGAAAAAATATAGGTAACACAGTATGGTTAACCCCCTATGTCACCGTCCCGTATATGGGACCCCTACGTTTACTTCACCATATTACAAATAAATCCTAATCTAATCTTGACAAACTATATATCGTTGGAAAGGTCTAAGACTCCTAAATATATATTATACCACTGTTTTGTGTTACAAATTATGTAGGAAAAGTAATAGATTAATTTATGACAAGAGTGCACTTCAAATATCTGCATCATAACAGGAGTTCTGACCTTGTCACAAAAAGATTTTCTTCGTTGCCTCACGATTTAGATATCATAAAAAATTATATCAGTCGAAAACTTAAAAATCTCACAATTAATCCTTTGAAAACCATTTTAAAATCAGACATTGCATTACCATTGAAAATGTACATTAAAATCATACAACAAAATGTTTCATTCATGAATTATAAAAATATAAGTTTAAATAAAAATATTAAGTTAAAATCTGTGTTCCATTATGTAAAATGGGAGTGACAGTTAAAGGGTAAACTAACATGAACAAACAATGAACAATACATTTATTATACTATTTATTAATCGTTGTTAACGTTAGTTAATAAAAATACAATCATTAATTGTTTGCTCATGGTAGTTCACAGTGCATTAACTAATGTTAACAAACACAACTTTTGATTTCTAAAATTAACGTTAGCTAAGATTAATAAATGCTGTAGAAGTGTTGTTACTAAACAAGTTGTGTTCCAAATTTTAGGCTGATATCTCAAATATTAGCGTTCATTAATATTTCCACTAGATGAAACTAGTTTCCCAATTTCCAATATGGTTGTTTTGCCCACGAAAAGTGCAAGTGTGACCATTTTTTCAGGACCATTTAACCTTTTTCGAATCATGTCCCCCCACATTTTTTCCAAATGCAAAAACCTTTACCATTCTGATGAAATAAAAAGTTCTACATATATATAATTTTTTTTTTTTTACAAATCTACACCTTTTCAGTCAAAAATGACTGATGAACACCAGAGGGTTGAGTTAATAGACAAAATCTGCATATTCCCACCATACAGCAAATAGGTATCCCGCCACTGCATGATGGCAGTTTCTACTTTATGAAAGTTTTAATATTTTTTGTTGTGTCACCTCTAGTTTGCCACTCTAATTCATTATTTTTATGCGGCATATTTATGTAGTTTTCTTGACATTTTCTAGTTGGCAGATGTTAGTGGAACACGTTATGAGATTGCATTCACATCAGTCGGTTGAAAATTTGTAGTTAGTTCTTAGAGTTGATTTAGCTTTAGTTATTTTCTATGAATTTCTTACATTTGTAAGTGTGCGATACATATAAAATAGCTAAGTTTTTGTGGCCACAATCAGCCTTCTTCTTCCCGTGAGAGTGGGCCATTTGTAAATTTTATGGGTCAGGTTTATGGTCTCGTCCATGTCCAGCTATTTTTAGCTGTGCGAAACAGCTTGTTTTGTTGCCTGATATTGCAAATTGGTGTGTCTTACCATGTTATTTTAATGTATTTTCTTACTAGTGCAAACAGTTTTACCTTTTGCTGCTCGTTCTTCTCATTATTTCCCTATAGCAGATAATAAACCTAAAGTCTCACCCATAGGCTTACTTCCGCATTGAAGAAAGAGGTGCATTCTGTATTGACACTGTTAGATTTTAAGAAGTCGCTTCTGTCTTAACCGTCCTAAACTATAAATTAAACGATTAATTAAATCTGAATACACTTTTAAAACTCAAGGTTAATTATTAAATGAATAAGCATACTTACCCTATGAAAAACTCTAGTTCAGTCAACTGCAGTTACTCTGTATGAACTACAGAGGGAGACAAAGACCACTGTTGACAATACAACATGCCCTCTTTGTTCATTAGCCGCATTACATATACATGTTCACAATCAAATATGATCGTAAATACAAATCAGCTATGAAAATCAGTAATTTTTTTGGTAAATACTATACATGATTTATAAGTGCAGCTTTGACAGTCTATGGGACGTGTGATTGCCTATATGCCTTGTTTTAAGGCTGGGAGGACATGACTCAAAATAATAAGCAGTCAGTCATTTTTTGGAATGCATCACCTGGTTTAATACACATGAGAAGCTTTGACAAGTGATGAGCAGCTCCATTATAACAGGGTAGAGCAAGCGTAGTATTTCTGTGGTGGCAACCGTGACCTATATAAAACAATGCAAAAGGCAAAGTTAACAGTGGCAAGCCGGCACCAATGGAAATAGAACATGAAAAATCCAAATCTATAAATTCATTACAGCGACAGTGAAAAGTAGAAAAACAAACACATAGTCAAGTGTTATTTCAACAGCTGAAGAGATTCAGATACTAGTTCCAACATCTGTTCACAGTCAATCTGAAATGAGTGTACAGAATTATAAAGCGAATGTTTTAAGGTATAGAGATCACACCGCTGTTGCTGAACATCACTGAACAATAACAGGTTGCAATGTAGCTTCAGTACAAACTGCCACTGTTGGAAAAATGTAGTAATTATGCCATTAGCGCTAGTATTAATCCCAAGAATGGCTTTAATGCTGACTGCTATGACCAGTGTAAACACAAATGACAACATGTGTTCAATCACACCGCTGTACACAGTATGTCCTCATTACAGCTGTTCACCTGCCACCGTTTTAATGATTATTGATTGCAAAGTGGCAAAGCTAAATGACTTGAAACTTTTTTAAATAAACAGCAATAGAAACCCAAAATACTATAACGGGATTCCTTGTATAGAAAATACGACGATAAAAACCAAGTCTAATCGGAATCCAGACTTATATTCCTATCAAAAGAGTAAGAACAGCGTATACCAAAGAGGGAAAGGCTCACATGGGCGTTGTGACAGTAATGATTGACATTTGGTTAAGAAAAGTGCGTGTATAGGCAGTATGATAGCTCTTCAGCTCTGGGCTGCTGTATTTGTGTCTCTACTAAGGCAAAAGTTGAAGACAGACACATACAGATCCTCGTCAGTCTGAGATTAGACGTGTGTCACTGCTGACCTCCACCGAGACAGCGGGAGATAATGAACTAGTCGAGAGTTTGTTCCACACATCACATTATCAAGACAAGAGGGATTTGATTTGGCAGGTTTCCTGGTTTCTCAGAGCAGCTCTTGGAGTGTCAGAACAAGATCAGTGCCTGTTCTCCATTTCGAACCGGTTGCCATTATCAATCGTCAGTACCTGAAACAGACAGTTCAGATTTGGTTAGCTTTCGATATATTGTACCATAAATCCTAATATATATATATATATATATATAAAAGTAAAATTAGTTTTTTTAGAAAAAATGAATGATTATTAGAATTGATGTTTTTGTTGTTTTAATACAAAAAGGCAGCTAATTTTATTTTAATTTAAATACATATATACCATTTTCAGCATCACTGCAGTCTTCAGTGTCACATGATCCTTCAGAAATCATTCTAATATGCTGATTTATTATCAAGGTTGTGCTGCTTCATTTATTTATTTTTTTGGAGACTGTGATACTTTTTTAGGGTTCTTTGATGAATAAAACATTGAAAAGCATTTATTTAAAATCTAAATCTTTTGTAACCATCTACACCATGGTTCAGCTTGGGGTCAGTACATTTTTTTCTTTCTTTCTTTCTTTCTTTCTTTGAAAGAAATGAATACTTTTATTCAGCAAGGGTACGTTATATTAATAATAAATGAATAATAATAAATAACAGTAAGGACTTATATTGTTTAAAAAAATCTGTTTTGAATAAATGCTGTTCGTTTTAACTTTTTATTCATCAAAGTATCCTGAAAAAAGTGTCACAGGTTACAAAAAATATTAAGCAGCACAACTGTTTCCAACATTGATAATAAGTCAGCTTATTAGAATGATTTCTGAAGGATCATGTGACACTGAAGACTGGAGTCATGGATGAAGAAAATTCAGCTTTGCATCACAGAAATAAATGATCTTTTAAAGTACATTAAAATAGAAAACTGCTATTTTAAATTGCAATAATATTTCATAATATTACCTATTTTTCTGTATTTTTGATCAAATAAATGGAACTTTGATGAGCATAAAAGACTTCTTTAAAAAACATGAAAAATCTCACTGTTCCCAAATGTATATATAATTATGAAATTAATATAAATTACAATTAAAATCAATATTGAAATTAAAATAATAATAATAATAAACTGTTTTTAGAAATGCAGTTGTGTTCCACACTACTCAAATAATATTTCTAGACCAATCCACACTGTTTTCCATCTGAAGAGGACATATATAACCCCCACCAACAACACAAAGTCCTCCTCAAATTACAAATCACTCCAGTTCTGGAAAACATATCAGATGACACTGCAGGAAGCTGCATAGAAAAAAATAATAAAAATAGAGCAGGGCGATTTAGAATAAATGGATGTCATATCACATCTATCTATGCATTCTCATATTCCAAATCACTTTAAACAATGTAAAATCATCGATCAAGTAGTTTACATAGAGAACAAACCCTGACCTCAGCATTACCCCGGCTGTACTTTACTGCTCATTGAATTATCTTGAGAGATCAGCTGAGGTTAGTAATTGCTGGACAGATATGGCCATGAACAGAGTAGTGGCATGAGTTTCAGTGGATGGGAATGAAGATCCAGTGATGTTAAGAGAGGATGAGAGAAACAGACAGCGATGGTGGAGGGGTTCTAGTCAGCTACTCGGGATGAGCGTGGAATTGTTGATGATGTTTCTAACTGAGAGGTAAATTCAAAAATACCGTAATGGTGTGAGACTTTTATTCCGTTACAGCAGGGCCCGGGTTTTCTTTATTTTCAGAGGGAATGGCTAAGTAGTCTGTCCTGTAGACACATGGGTACAAAAGAAAAAAGGGAAAAACTAAGAGTGGAGGGTGCATTGCTGCACCAACTTAATCAGGACTCTTACCATCACCACATTAAAGGGACTGTTCACCCAAATTATATAATTATTTATTTATACTCATCATCATGTCATTCCAAATCTATATGGTGTTTGTTTCCATGTAACACAAAAGTATTTTTTAATGCAGTTCTCGCACAGTATAAAAATAATAATTTAAACATTTAAATTACATTTTTTTTAAATTGTTCATTTATTTAAAATAATTACATTACAATATAATATAAATATATGGTCTTGAATAAAAATGTTAGGTAAACATTTCTTTTCAGTGTGCCATATTAGACTTCAAAATATGCAAATAGACCCTTAAAATATAACAAAAGTAATAATTTAAGTACAAATGTAAGTTAATGTTCTCTAATGGTTACTATGGGGTCATTGTATGACAAGCTGTGTAATGATTCTTCACAAACGTCTTTTTTGGGAAAAGAAAATGACACCATACAGGTCTGGAATGAGGGCAAATAAACAATGCTCATTTATTTTTAGCTAACTTATCGCTATAACACTGAGTGATTCTGATTGAATACTCGATGCTGCAGTTTGGGGATCTCCACGTTTTCTCCTGCTGGCAGAGTGAGGACAGCCATATAATCACATATTCATATGACTGACAAACAAATCAAGAAGAAATGACTGACAACAAAGTAAACTGGTAAACAAAAACAGTGGTAGAAAACAAAATAGAGGGTTAAATGGCCCAATGTTGTGTCAAATGACAGTAAGAGATCAATGAATATCAGTTATCAGTAAAACTAACGGGCCACCACTTTATTTCCTATATGCTCTACATGACTGACGGGATTGGGTCGCACTAATGCATTCTTTTAAAGCACTTATGCACGCATTACCTGTATGTGTGTGAATGCCTGTGTTTGTGTGTTATGGTAGTCTATCATACATCCAAACAACTCAATAGTGTCCAGAATACAGCATTAAATTAATCACTAATGAGTGAACTTTGAAGTTAGTCGATAATGATTTAATGTCATGTCTGAGTAAGAATATGTTTTATCCACCTGTCAAACAGGCCTACTTACGCCTACATTCCATTAAGCTTGGAGTGCATTGAATAACGAAATAAAGTAAAATCTATTTTGATGGATGTAGGAATAATTCACCCAAAAATTGCATGAAGTTAATTCACCCTCAAGGCATTCAAGATGTAGATGAGTTTGTTTCTTCATCAGAACAGATTTGGAGAAATTTACCGTTACATGAATGAGTGAATGAGTGCCGTCAGAATGAGAGTCCAAACAGCTGATAAAAACATCAACATCAATAGCCATGTTGTGATGTGAAAAGTTGTTTGTTAGAAACAAATCCATCAAGATGTTTTTAACTTCAAACAGTTGTTTCCAGCTAAAAATGTATCATCCTCTACGCATAATATTGCTTTCTTCAGTGAAAAAGGTGTCTCTTTTTTGAATCAGGAAGGAAATATGCACAGACCAAGCAATGTTAAAGTGAAAACAGTCCAAAACAAGTATGTCAGTGGATTTTGATGTGAGAGAACAACAGGGAAGCATTATAATGAATTATGGACTGGTATTTTGGCTAAAAGTGACAGTTTAAAGTTAAATGCCTTAATGATGGATTTGTTTCATACAAACACTGTGCTGGAGTCATGTGGATTATGATGTTTATATCAGCTGTTTGAACTCTCAATCTGTCAGCACCCATCCACTGATGAGCAAGTTATGTAATGATTTTTTTCTAAAAATCTATTCTGATGTAGAAACAAACTCATGTGCAGCTGAGGTCAAAAGTTTACATACTTACAGAATCTGCAAAATGTTAATTATTTTACCAAAATAAGAGTGTTCATACAAAATGCATGTTATTTTTTATTTAGTATTGACCTGAATAAGATATTTCACATATTTTTACAAATAAACCACTAGAGAAAATAATAGTTGATTGATAAAAATGACCCCATTCAAAAGTTTACATACGGTTGATTCTTAATACTGTGTTGTTACCTGAATGATTCACAGCTGAGTTCCTTTTTTAATTTTTTTTTTTTTAGTGATAGTTGTTTGATTCCCTTTTTTGTCCTGAACAGTTAAATTGCCAGCTGTTCTTTGCAAAAAAAAACCCTCCAGGTCCAACAAATTCTTTGGTTTTTCAGCATTTTTGTGTAGTTGAACCCTTTCCAACAATGACTGTATGATTTTAAGATCCATCTTTTCGCACTGAGGACAACTGAAGGACTCTATGCAACTATTACATTAGGTTCAAACACTCTCTGATGCTTCAAAAGAAAACTTAATGCACCCAGGGGGTGAAAACTTTTTGAATTTAAAGATCAGGGTAAATATAACTTATTTTGTCGCTAAGAAATATTTAAGTATGATCTGTAGCTTCTGAAGAGCAGCACTCAATGAAAAAAATAATAATAATTAGGCAAAATAAGAAAAGTGTACACATCTTCGTTCTGTTCAAAAGTTTACACCCCTGGCTCTTAATGCATTGTGTTTCCTTCTGGAGCATCAGTGAGCATTTGTACCTTTCTGTAATAGTTGCATATGAGTCTCTTGGTTGTCCTCAGTGTGAAAAGATGGATCTCAAATCATACATTGTTGGAAAGGGTTCAAATACACAAATATGCCGAAAAAACCAAAGAATTTGTGGGACCTGAAGGACATTTCTGAAGAATAGCGGGCAGTTTAACTGTTCAGGACAAACAATTGTCTCGTGCACAACTAACTAAAAAACAGCTATGAATCATTCAGGTAACGACAGTATTAAGAATCAAGTGTATGTAAACTTCTGAACAGGGTCATTTTTATAAATTATTATTTTCTATTGTGGTCTATATGTAAATGTCTTTAGTAGTAGGTCAGTACTAAATAAAAAATAACATGCATTTTGTATGATCACTCTTATTTTGGTACAATAATTAACATTTTGCAGATTTTGCAATGTATGCAGGCTGTTGACCTCAACTGTACATTTTGTATTGCCTGAGAGTGAGTACATTTAATCTTTGGGTCAACTATTTCTTTAAATGGACCCCTTAAACTTGTCCATAACACAAGAGTGTAACTAAAGACACATGATAATGTAATACTCACGCAGTGTCCTGCACCAGCTCCTCGGATTTGGAGATCTTCCTGTAGCAGTAGATCATCTCCACCAGCAACCAGAATGTGAGGAACACCAGCAGCACATACATCATGATCTCTGAGTACAGCGCCGTGATGTCGTCACTCGCTGAGAAAATGAAAACATGCAATCAGAGAGGGTTTGGTATCAGAGGGAATTAATTGAGCAATCAGAGGAGGCCTGTCAGACTGGTACAGTGCACACTAAGGATGTTTGTGATGAATTCATCCAGAAAGTGACTCAGAAAGTCTCAAGTGTACTGAAAATGAGGACAAAAGTGCAGAATGCATGAGTGGGCAAGACAAAATATAGCTGCACTGCTGTAATGCACTAGGAGAGTTATTAAAGCTATTTCAGGTCACCAGAAACTATAACCAAGTGCAACTTTAAGTCACCTCAGAGATGAGCAGTCATGCTTTGCATCCAGGTGGTACATTTGTGAGAGAGTGGTTTCATATAACAATTTTAACTACTTTTTTGTGAGATTTTTTTTCCTTTTTTATTGTTATATGAACAAAAACACAGCATGCATAGAAGATCTACAGAGAATCAGAATGAATCAAATGCTGGCAAGAAGTCACAGAAATAATTTGTGAAGTAGCAACTTATTTTTTTTAAAGGGATAGTTCACCCAAAAATAAAAATTATCAGATGCGACAACCGCATTCTGTAACTGAACTCAAACCCCTAAATTTTCAGGACTCGCAACGCAGTTTTGAAAAACACGCTGTGTGAACAGAACAGGACTGGACAACTAGTTTTCTGTCATGTCATACAGTGCGAGAGAGCTGCTCTGCTGCACAAACGCGCATCTAATGTGTGGTTTCGGTAACTTACAGTGATGGGGAAATGAGCTGTGTGTCATCTGAATGTTTTAGATCCAGTCAGTTTTCTCCACTGAAGCTGCTTCTGTCAGTTTTGCGTTCAAATATAAAAGCTGCTGTCAGCTGAAAAGGTTTTATGGATGAACTAGTGACTCGATTGGACTCTTGTCATGTAAGAAAGTGGAGACTTTCAGTTTTATGGACACCAACATCTTTGATATTACTTTGGTCACTGCTGCTATAGTTACTGGTAAGGAATACGGGCTTGACTCCTGTTGCACATTCATACAGACAGTATTCAAGACGCAACTGTAAGCTGCAGTGTAAACAGGACATTTTGAGACTCACACCTTTAAGTAAATGGGTTGTCAATCCCAAAAACTGATAGTGTGAACGTAGCCAGAGTTATTAAAAAAAATGTTGTGGCTCTTCCAAGCTTTATAATGAATATTTATAATGAGGCAGTGGGATTTAAGATATTGAAGTCCAATAAAGTGCATCCTTCCATCATAAAAAGTACTTTACACAGCTCTGGGGTGTTAATAAAGCGCATACGACAGTTAGCAGAAGCTGGAAATTACGGTTTATAAAGTTTTAAATATGGATATTTTTCTTGCACAAACACATCGATAAACTTCAGAAGGCCTTTGTTAACCCTCCGGAGCCATGTGGAGTACTTGTTATGATTGACTGATGCACTTTATTTTCCTCCAAAATCTCCCATTCACTGCCATTATAAAGCTTGGAAGAGCCAGGATATTTTTTAATATATCTCCAATTGTATTCATCTGAAAGAAGAAAGGTATATACACCTAGGATGGCTTAAGGGTTAGTAAATCATGTGGTAATTATAATTTTTGGGTGAACTATCCCTTTAAGTTGATTTTCATTTAAAGTAATCATTTGCCCGAAAATGAAAACTCAGTCATTTACTCACCCTCATGTCTTATCTAATCTGCATGACTTTCTTTTTTGCAACATAAAAAATAAAATATTTTTCTCAATTAAGTTTTTTATTCAGTGATCGAATAACCTTGCAATAATCACAAGTTTCAGGATTAATTTTCTTACACGCACAAAATAATACACATTAAATGTAACACCCCTTCCCCAGCCTGTTAATATACAATACAATGACATTCAAAAGAACTTTTAAGTTCCAATACATTGCATTAATATAATTTCTCTTGAGTTAACAGACGAAAGGGTCCCAAATCTTGTCAAACTGTCCAATGTTGCCATTTAAAAGATATCCGGTTCGTTCCAGGTACAGAGTAGATATCAGTTCCCCAAGCCATAGTTTGGCAGCAGAACAGTAATAACAGCTTCTTGGCTGTTATCAAACAATACGTAAGGCATTTCTGTTGAGCACTGGGTCTGGGACATCTGAAAGCACTTTAAAAACCTTCAGAATTAAATAAGATATTTTAAGGATTGTTGGTAACCAAACAGTTCTGGTTCCCATTGGCTTTCATTGCATGGATACAACTTAAGCAAATGGGAACCAAAAATGTTTGATTACCAACATTCTTCAAAATATCTTCTTTTGTGTTCTGCAGAAGAAAGTCAGGTTTGGAAAGAGTGAATGATGACTGAATTTTCATTTTGGGGTGAACTATCCCTTTCAAGTTCAGTTAGGTGTTCATTGTGGATAACTTACATTTCTGTCTGTACCTCAGAAGACACGTTACAGTAAATTTGCATGCAAACACAAAACCACACAATGAAACAAACATGCTCAGATACTTCATGTCAGCTTTCCCTTGGAGGACAGTATTATATATGACATACTATTAGACATGTAAATTGTCTTTTAAAGACCAACGCAAAGCGATTGTGTGATCAGAGGTTCTCAGCTTCACCCTTCAGAGCAGAATCCAACCCACATTGATCTGATGATGTTCATAATTCATCCACAGACTGTTCTGCAATCGAAAACGGGTTTCAAAAGATGAGAACCACTGTATACATCAATGACAGTGCATGTGACATTTCAGAGAAAAAACAAGTGCATATAATTCTGCTTAATGTTGTACAATTGTCAAACTTTTTTGACATGCTCTTTACATATGTCTCATGCACTGCGGTGAATAGATCTAAAATGGCGTGAAATGTAAAAGCAGAGTTGTACTGTAAGTTTGTGGTTCTGGAAGGCTGCTTGCAATTCGAAATTTCCTCTAAACCCACCACTTAAATACAACATCGTCTATTTCTATCTGCGAAACCGAGACGCTCGCAGATAGAGATGGTGCATTGCGGTTGCATGATTAAATATAGACAAATATACATTAGGTAAAGTATATTCGATTGAAGTGAGAGGAAGTACTCTGCATTCAGCAATCTCAGGCATCCAGAAAACAGCATACAAACCAGAATCTTTACATTACCCCTTACAACAGATAGAGAGGTAAGTGGTGGCTTAGATAAAGCCCTGAAAACAACTTCCTGCCTTCCAATAAGTAGGCTTCAATAACAATAAAAACAGAACAGAGCACAGCATTACTAGAACAACACAACACATGAGGACACAGTTGAACCATATTGAAGGAAGGACACTGTACTGAGGTCAACAGTATCTGATTTGTCGGTTACAGCGTGTTTGGAAATGGCCTGCGGTGCAACCATCCAAATCACACAGCAGAGATGAGGAAATTAGATTGATTATGGCTAGACGAGGTACTGTAAGCGTCCAGCGTGAGAAAGGTCTAGTGGTGTGTTTGCTCACTCACCTTCCATTTTTACCTTCAGTTCGATTGTGATTTTCTTGGTGGTGGAATGCTTGAATGAATCGAACTCAAAGGAGCGCGACACCTCACATTCGTATGTGCCAGTGTCATTTGCGGTGACGTTTTTGATGCTAATGGAGATGTCCTGCAGATCCTTGCTGCCGTTCCACGTCAGGCGGCCCTTCCAGTACGCTTCGACGTTCTTTGGCTCCTGTGGCTCACGATCATACTGATAGATCTGCATAGGGGAGATGATTATGTGTCAGATATGTTCATATTTAAATGCAACGTGCAAAAAAAGCTATGAGGCAATCTCACAAGCATTTTTCTGTAATCTGATGCAGAACCGGTGTAGAACCAGTCCACTCTGGTCTCGGCAGAGATCTCCTCTCGCTTCATGCAGTAGATGCAGGTTAACTTCATAACACCGCCTACGACGGCGTCTGTGTCTGATGCCACATCCACACACACCAGCCTGACCTCCTGCACTGCAAAATTAGACAACGCCAATATTACAAAATATAACATTAAAATTGTATAAATCACAAAGAAACATTGTCCAACAGCAAAACCAGCAGGTAAAGTTACAGTGGGAATCTGCGTCTCTCTCGCCTCCCCTAAGCCCATTGAGTTTTAACAAGCACCCTAAAGCTTGCGGTAAGTTTGGTGGGGGATAATTGAGAATGAATGAGGGAAAGTCACGTGGGAGGAGGCAAAGCCTCCATCGTGATATGATTGGATATGACTGGTTATGATCGCCTGTGATTGGTTTATGCGATAAATCCCGCCTCTTGTGTTTGTGTGCATTCCGCGAATTCAATCTGAATGGACAATATAATGGAGTTAATGGGATACTAATGAAAAAGTAAG
Source organism: Labeo calbasu (assembly GCA_019740295.1). Classification (NCBI taxonomy): domain Eukaryota; kingdom Metazoa; phylum Chordata; class Actinopteri; order Cypriniformes; family Cyprinidae; genus Labeo; species Labeo calbasu. The sequence continues at coordinate 14,485 of JAHKKF010531402.1, read as the reverse complement.
TAAACAACTCACACATTTAGATATAACCACTTTGTTACGTCAAAATAAGACTTAAAATGGCCTGAAAACATAATCTGTGGGAGTTTTTAGTGAGTAATAGGCTTTTTAAAAGTAAGAGATTACTCTGTCTCTGTGACTAATATTTATCTGAAAAGTTAACTCTCCTCTGTTCTTCAGAAAAATCCTTCAGATCCCACAAATTCTTTGGTTTTTCAGCATTTTTGTGTATTTGAACCCTTTCCAACAATGACTGTATGATTTTCAGATCCATCTTTTCACACTGAGGACAACTCATATGCAACTATTACAGAGGGTTCAAAAGCTCACTGATGCTCTAGAATGAAAACGTAAATTTTTCTTATTTCGCTTAAATATCATATATTTTTCATTTAGTATTGCCCTTCAGAAGCTACAGAAGATACTTTTAAGACAAAATAAGTTACATTTACCCTGATCTTTAAATTCAAAACATTTAAACTCTCTGGCTCTTAATGCATTGTTTTTCCTTCTGGAGCATCAGTGAGCATTTGAACCTTCTGAAATAGTTGAATATGAGTCCCTCAGTTGTCCTCAGTGTGAAAAGATGGATCTCAAAATCATACAGTCATTGTTGGAAAGGGTTCAAATACACAAAAATAATGGAAAACCAAAGAATTTACGGGACCTGAAGGATTTTTCTAAAGAATCAAGACTGTAAACTTTTGAAAAGGATACTTTTTTATAAATTCAACAATTATTTTCATCTTTTATGTGAAATATCTTTTTCAGGTCAGTACTAAATAAAAAATAACATGCATCTTGTATGATCCCTCTTATTCCACTAAAATAATTAACATTTTGCTGATTCTGCAAGGTGCATGTATACTTTTTCCTTCAACTGTATCTATATATTCATAAACATGTAGGACATACAATCATGCCCTTTGGAGTGAAAAGTTCGCCCCTTTCCAAAAACGTAGCTTCAATCTGCATATACTTTATGGAGGTCAATTAAATCTGAGGCAGAGATTTCTCAAGGGAGCAGAGAATGAGAAAGAGAGACAGAGAGAGATCATTATCCATTACAAGCTCCAATTTCAGAAAGAGCTCACAGCCGACTCCCTCTCAGACTAAAACATACCTTACAGCACAGCGATTGCTGCAGACACATGCTCAGTATTGGCGGCAGAGAACGGCCCATTGAACAGGGGCCGGGCAGAGGCCTCAGTGATGTGAAGATTGTTCTGGAGTGTTCGCTCGACTGTGAACATAACCTCTCTGCCATTGCTGAAATGGAGGCCATCTTATATAACTCACAGCCTCAAGCATAAGCTGTCAAGACTGATCGTGCCCTATTCTGTTTGAAGGGTTATACGGGCCAGTGGGAACACCAAATGTAGCTGTCCATCCCACAAGGATTGACAACGTATAATAGTGACTGGTTGTGATATATTTCATCACTAGTTGAAGAAAGCAAACTCAGTGGTAGATTAAATTCTATTTTAAATCTCTTAATGTTCTGATGACACCAGACTGACACAATCTGTGAGGAAAGGCAGCGTGAGTCATTGACACTTACGGTACTGTTTACAGCTGAATTAATGCCATCTCTGTATGGGATTGTATATATATATATCTTTAACAGATATATATATAACAGACATATTTAATAGATATGTGAATTCGTGACTCTCAAAGAAGTACTTCACACACCGCAAACACTGTACTAATGTTCTGATGTACAATTAATTGGTTTAAATGGTTTATGTACGTATGTTAAGTGTTCATTAAAAAAATGCAATACTTGCAAAAATGCTAAATAAATACATTTTATTTGAGTTTTGACATGTTGATGTGCTACATATATCATGTACTACATATATTACAAACACATTATCTTAAAAACTACTTTAAATTACAAAAACTCATATGCCTATTATTAATATGGCAAGTTTAACACATTTAAATGCTATTGCAAATTCTCTTAATATTACTATTATCTCTCTAGCATTGTTATTCCTTATTTTAACAAGATGGTGTCTTGTCATTATTTATTATTCAGATTATAAATTTAAAATTTCAAAACACTTACCAGCAAATATGAACGCCAATAGCAAATGCAACACAAGCTTCATGTGAGTTGCCATGCTGGGAAATCTAACAACAGGGCGGCGTCTCAGATTGAGTCTTCCTGTAAGTACAGAAAGAAAAAAACCCGACAATAACTTGATTTTGAAGAGGTTAAAAGGCTATATATATAAGATAAGAATTCATACAGAATATGGGTTCAGCACCACGGACAGCGCCCAGTTTATTAGATTTTACCTCAGATGTTTACTTATTCACTAGACATAAAAACGTCACACTATGACTTCAATAACAAACTGAAGGAAACAACTGGAAGCGGACGTTTCATGCTGGTCTGTGGGACGGAACGAACATGTCGTGTTTCTCCAAAGAAAGTTTGAGCTTTCTTACCGAGATACAAACATCCGTAAACGTCTTAAACTAGAAGCGGGCGCTGCTGTTTCATGGCGATGCTCGTGAATCTAAAGACCTGTGGATCTTAAATGATTCCTGTAGAAAATTCGCGCGAATAAAGAAATCCAGCGCCCCCACAACGAGCTGTTTCAGAAGATGTCAGTGACAGAAAGGATTACGGTTTCCTTTTGTTTCCTTTGCATCCGCATGAGCAGTACACATGCTCCATCGTCAAAGCTCCGCAGCTGTAGAATAAGAGACGCCTGTCTTTGTTTTCTTACTAAGTAGCCACTTACTCATGACAGACGTGCTCAGTGCGCATGCGCCGGTGGGTCTACTTTCAATCTGACTTACACAAACGATGCTTAGAAGTGAGTTTCTTAACTGGATACGCGAAGAGTCTTAAAACAACTAAAATAATGACAAGTGACAAAAAACTTGTATGTTAAAGATACTTTTACACAAACGATTAAAATTGTCACTTGTTTTACACATATTAAAATTTTACCTACTTATTAATCATAATATTTACTGGACAAAACCATAGTTACACGTTATTACATGTTACCTTTTAGCATAAAAAAGCGTTTTGCTTTTTTGTATATTAATGTGATTCATAATTTAGCTAAAAAAGCCTAGAGTGTGCCATAATACTAGCGGCCATAATACTAGTAAACAGTGCCACTGAACCGAACGAAACTCGGAAATTTTACTGATTTATGCTGCTGAAAACGGTCAGTTATTGTCATGTTTTGGGCTGTACTAATTGGTCGGACCAGGAAAAAACATTTAGTACTATAGACTGCCAAAAGTTATAACAAATCAAGGAGAAGAGTGCAAAAAACTGTCTGTGGAACAAATGGCGTTTGTGGTTGGTCAGACTGAACCAGGATTTCCAGGGCAAGAATCTTGACAATATTCGTGTTTGTTCTTATCATTTCTGGTCAGGTAGGTGAAATATTAGGCTAATATCTTGTACGTATCTTTACCACCTATTTACTTTAGTTTGTCCAAACTTTGCACCCTTTCTTGCCCACAAAGTCCTTCTCTATGAAAATGAGCAGTTTCCACACGTTTTTTTTTTTTTTTCGTGGTTTAGGCAGCATAAATTAGCAGAACAATGTATTCAGTAGTACATTAACTGTGCGATCTATGCTCTTGTTTACATCTGAGCCAATATGGCCGCGCTTCTGGGTAACTGACCAAATCGTAAGTGCAAAACCTCTATAATAGAATATTTAATGGCAGGTTTTATTGTGACAGCTTACCCCATACTGTATGATAACATTCCCTATTCTGCTATTTTTAATAAATAATTTTTTAAAGTTTTCTAGCTATGACTTTGTGTCAAAAATTGACTGAAAAATTAACCCATGCGAAAGTAAGCTTATGGTTCTTCTGGTTCATCAGCTGCTATAAGGAAATAACGAGAAGAATAACAAGGTGCAGTAAATGGTAATACTGTTTGCACTACAAAACAGTGTGTTCATAATTAAAATAATGCTTTAAAATAATATGGTAAGTCACACCAATTTACAACATCAAGCAGCAAAACATGCTGTTTTGTACAGCTATAAATAGCTGGATGTAGATGAGACCTTAAGCCAGACAATAAATGGCCGTGCCTGCTCTTATGGGAAAAATAAGGTAGATACTGGATTGTTCTATTCAAGGCCGATGCCTAATAAGTGATTTGTTTATAGGTGGTAGTGGATTCCTCATGTCCTGGCAACTCATGCAACAGAAAGTGACAGATATGAAGCTGAAGCTTCGTCAGAACCCATAAATTTAACACAGATCACTGAGCTGTACACTAGCATCCTTTCTTCAGTCATCAGTCTTTTCTCCCCTCATAAACAACATCTATCAACCCCAGCGAGAACAGCACATCATGAGCTGTATGCATCTGTAGGCTTCAATTGTCTTCGCTCGAGAACAGCATTTCATCATTCAAACCCACACGCTGGTCCTACTTAACCTATGCGTGGTCGGGGAAGCAGCTTCACCGCAATTATGGCAATTATTACATGAGTCACACCGAATCTAACCTTTCCAGTTTGCAGTTGCCACATGGATGATGACTGCTGAAGAAACTGACAAATGAAAAATGGCATTTTGAGCTAAAAATGTGGCATATGTTCAAAGAAGAACACCAACTTACAGCACAAATCTTGCAGACTGCATGGGTAATAAAGGAATAGTTTAACCAAAAATTACATTTCCTGAAAATGTACTCACCCTCAGGCCATCCAGAATGTAGATTAGTTTGTTTTTTAGCATTACCAATGGATCCTCTGCAGTGAATGGGTGCCAGAACAGCTGATAAAAACATCAGTCATCCAGAAAAGGCTGCATGTTTGTAAGAAACAATTTTAATTTTACAGACATTTTTGACTTTAAGTAATTGTTTACAGATGAAAATTTAAGCAAAAAACAGTTCTACACAAATATGGAAGTTGATTTTGATGTGAGAGAACAACAGGGGATGGACTTTTACAACTGGAAGAAGGGTTATTAAGGATTTTGGATTCATATTTTGGCCAGACTTTACAGAACTGATTCATGTCAGTTGGAGTCATGTAAATTACTTCTGGTTTATGGTGATGTTTTTATCAGCCGTTTTGGACTCCCATTCTGACGGTACCCATTCACTGCAGAGGATCCATTGGTGAGCAAGTGATGTAATGCTAAATTTCTCCAAATCTGTTCAGATGAAAAAACAAACTCATCTACATCTGATGACCTGAGGGTGAGTAAACTTTCAACAAATTTTAACTTTTAAGTTAAAGTGATTTCAGTCATAGCAGGATATATAAACATTGCACATAAGGACATACACTAATGGAAAACATCTGAGAATTAGGATTTTACCAACACTCCAGTAATCCATCTGGTTTGAAATGCATATGCCACAGGCCTATCCAACAGTATACGTGTACTCCCTTTTGGCTTTTCTATACAGATAAAAGAGATTCCTCTTCTTTAGAGTACCATTGGGAAGGATAATTTGCTGGGATTAAATCTCTGTTTGGATACTAACAGAAACGTAAGATTTGTGTCTAATCTTACAATGAGAAAGTCGACGATTTAATCTTGCTGAAGTAGTAATGTATGGGAACCCAGTGAAGCTCAGAGTTAAGGATTACAGATTTCATCATTGGGATTATGGCAGCTTTATTATGCCGACCTCTCAGAAAGAGAAGAACACATGGCTTACAGACCTAGAAATTATTTCTACACCGCAGAGACCATTTGCTTCCACCAGTGCGGACATGCCAGATGTTTTCCAATCTATTCCGACTCTCGAAACAATCAAACAAGAACTGAATTGTGGAAGGGATTGAAGAGGTTGCCTCTCAGCGAGGTTCAGAGCTCTAATACAATAGCATGAGTGCGCTGCTTAGCAAGGGAGATGTTGCCAGCAGGCTTGGTCTCGGCACAGACTAAAAATGGCAGGCCTGCTGGTTGCTATACCCACGATGCAGGGAAACCATGGCAACAGCAACGCAAAATGACAGTGTACAGAGAGCAGGCCAGTGTTAAGCTTTCATCCAGCAATTAAGGATAAAACCCTGTAAGTCTGTTTATTAGAATCAGTATGTTAATATTTGTATGAGTAAATAAAAGCTCATCTATTTTTAAATAATACAGTATGTGACCCTGGACCACGAACCAAAAATACATTGTATGGGTCAAAATTATTGATTTTTCTTTTATGCCAAAAATCATTAGGAAGTTAAGTAAAGATCATGTTCCATGAAGATATTTTGTAAAATTCCTACTGTAAATATATCAAAACTTAATTTTTGATTAGTAATGTTCATTATTAAGAACTTTATTTGGACAACTTTTAAGGCGATTTTCTCAATATTTGAATTCTTCACATATAATATATAAGGGTTACATATAATGTAATATATTATAATATAATAATGAATAAATGAAGAATATTTCAAATAATAAAATGAAAGTGCTCTCTAAACACAAGTCCAAAAAGTTAAGACTTAATTAAAAACCTGGGGTTCCTATTTAAAGCTGAAAATAGAAAGTTAAACATGACATGGTATGTCATAAAATGAAGATGAAATATTTATAAACTTTAAAAAATATTTAAAAATTTTAGGTCACTAATCAAATAAGCACATTTCTGAATCTTTAAATCTTAAATCACAATCTTAAATATTGTGAGTAGCCTAATTTGTAATAGAACTTTCAATTGCAAACTAAAACGGTTATATTTAATACTATGGCTCGAATCCTTGAATCTGATTGGTTGAAGAATGTTCTAATAAGGCAACGTTTCCCAGCCACTGTGGCGCGGCACACTAGTGTGCCCTGACAGGTTGTCCGTGTGCCGTCGAAAATTATCAAAAATATCCTGTCTCTGTTATATTTTGTTATTATTATTATTTTAAATCAGTGCTACAGTAGTATATATATATTTAACCAATGAAAAACATTGAAAAGCGCTTGTGACTAAACCTCGTAACGCCATTGGATCCTCAAATTGTCAGTCAAACCTTATTATTCCACCCCGCCTCCAATTAGAATGTAGTAGACAGACGTCTACTTGTTCGCAGCGCAAGGGTAAATGAAGAACTGTTTGAATAAGTACAGCTTTTCTTTACACAAGTTGAGAAGGTTAATGTTTTTGTGTGTTTGAAGGGCAGAGAAGAGGCTTAGCATTTGCCATCTTGTTGTAGTCAATATACTTGTGTATGTTTTAAATATCATGTGCATAGCGGTTCACCTTTCATATCATGAGATTTTGGTCAAATGTATTAAACAAGCAAAACTGTGCATCCATATAACTAACGTTACAATGAACTTTATAATCTGTAAATTGATGAAATCGTAATGCCATTAATTTACTGCCTCACATGTGACCGTTCTAATGACGGACAAAACACAGATCTCCGTCATTCGCTCCTCAAAAAAGTCCATTTGAGTGTTATTTTCAGAAAATGTTAAGTGCAAGTGTCTGATCATAAAGCCAAAATACTAACTCTGACGACACATTGTTTATTTAGTGAAAAAAAAAAATTCTTTTAAAAAAATTTATTTTAGTGCTTAGTGGTACTGCCGTGGAATTTTGTACTTCTCAAAACTGCCGTGGCAGGAAAAAGCTATGATAATGCAAATGGTAATCAATGTGCTAAAAAAACATGGATACTACACTTTTACTATAATTAAACCATTGTTCATTTTCATAAGGGCATCTGTAGAAATTACGTTCCACATTCCCCTAGGTAAGTCGCAATCCGGGGTAATCCCCCTCTGTAAAAATCGAGATTGTGTTCCCCTCGGTAGAATAAAGCAATAAAGCTTTATATATATATATATATATATATATATATATATATATATATAACGGTTACATGTAGTAAGGTTTCACAAAATAAAAACAGCAAAATAAGTGTAATGATATTAATAAAAACATTATTCTTCCGCCAGACAATGTAGTTCCTCAGAAACGGTTGTGTTTGCAACAAAAACGTAAGCAAAGCTGTATGTTTGTACAGTAATTTACAACAGCTTCGAACGTGGCTCAACCAGTCAGAATCAAAAAACGGAACTATCTGTTCTGTAAAAATATAGTACACAATAGGATAAAAGGGTAAATTATTTCCATGTTTTTGCCACAAAATTACATTTTATTTTCTACAAAAAGCACATACTCTCTTTCTCCCGCTCTTTCTCTCCCTTACAAAACCACACATAGTAGTTACTCACACAGAAATCTTGTTAGCGCTGCTCTGACAATCAGTATCGGTAAAATTGTTTAGCACCTTAAAACCTACATGTCATTTCTCACTAACAACGGCTGTTTTCTAGAAGATGATGAACTTGGAGTTTCTCTGTGTGTGTGTGTGCATGCGTAATAACTTATTAATTGTATTATATTATTAATCTGCTATCAACAGTTCAAGCATCCCCTGATAGGTCTAAAATGACAGGCCCGTAGCCAGGTATGAGAATGTTTAACTATAAAATTTGTCCTCTGAATTACTAATCTGCTGCTAAACTCCTCATATGGATGTCTGCATGACATGTAGAATTCCGTTTGTAAGAATGTTTAGCATTCGTGGTATGAAAATGATCGTTGCGGGACCCAGCCGGAGTGAACGAGGCTTGAGAAAGAGAGTTATGAGTGAGGGCACGGGCACAGCCTCTGTGTTGCCAGACCCAGCTTTTATAAGTGTTTCTGGACTTATCTTTTCCACTTAATTTGATGCTTTAGAAAGTTAATAAAGTAGGAAATTGCAGTTTAGGGTTAGCGATATCTTTATCTTATTTATTTGCAAAAGATTTGAAATAATGTCTGTTTATTTTTATTTCTTTTTCAGCTTTCGTTTGTTTTAGCAGCAATATCTGGCAACACTGCATCGCCGGCACGTAAACTGACAGAAATCAAAAAAGCCCACGGACAGGTTATTGCTGACAGGATACCATATTCGGTAAGAGACATGCAAAAAATACCATGATATTATCTGTCAGAAATGTTATAAAGGCTGTCAAAAACAGTAGCATTTAACACCAGTTTGCAGATCTGTAGAACAAGTAGGTTACAGAATGAAATGAAATACGCAAACACTAGCCATGAGGAGGTCTATGTCAGTATAGTTGTTAAATTTTCCAAACCTGGCTACAGCCATGTACTCACAAGAGAGTTTTAAGGACAAAACCGGACATGGACAGTATTTGAGGTGTGGTAAACGTAGTATACCATGGAATTATTGTAATAAAGAAACTATATTAGATTTTAAATAGTGCAAAATAGAAAATTTCACTAGTGAGCTCAAAGATTGCCTTTACTGTAAGTTCAAAACTTTTTTCCCAACATAGATCATCTCAGAATGAGCTCCGCTTCAGTCATGACCTGCACGACTCTCTGAAAAAGACCTGTCTGAAACACTCGGCATACTGAGTAGGTCAAGAGACACTGAGGCTGTTATGTGAGTCTGCAGAAACTGAGCAGTCTCTTTGTTCACTGCTATACTATTTACCAGTGAAAGGATTCTTTTCAGCTTTTTAGAACAAGTTTCTACAGGTAACAAAGATGATGACTGTGCTATTCAAGGCCTCTTAGTATAGCAAACGTGTTCTTTTTAAAAACCAAATAAAATCAATTCTCTTTTACTTTCTACTGATGAAAACTACATACCACATTCATTCTTTGAAGTTTAAATGCAATCACAATCAAAACCTGGCACATGCCTCTTATAAATTATTTCCATCAGGGAACACTCATCCTACATCCTCATCCCACTCCATCTCTGTTTGAAACCATCTCCCATGAGGAAACACTCCAGCTTTTTTACCACCTACTACTGAAGCACCTCTCCATACAAACCTCCAAAATATCTCCTCTGACCTCCTCCCATCAATCTCACCTCATAAATCCATTCTTGACCAGTGGCTGCATCAAATTTTAAAACCACCCTACAGACATTATTTACCAGCTTCTCAGGTCATGCTGAAAGATCTGGAAAGGTCTGAAAAATCTGGATTTTATAATAGTAATAAATAGTATTGATAAACAGTTTTAGTAGACCCACTTTTGGTGACCTGCTAGCCATTTTTATGCTCTGTTACGTGTGTGGCCGTGTTTCCTATTTCATGGTCTGTTGCTGAAGAAAGTAAAGAGGGATTTATATAATAATGCACACAAAATAAATAATCAGGTCTCAAGAGAATTTATACATACTGCACGGAGAGTTCACATTCGTTATCACTGAATAACAACCAGGAAGGAGATTACACAAGCAATTCTCACACATCACTGGACTTGAAAACAGAAATGCCTGTCTAGCACTAAAGGAAGTCTGGTTATTATGTGCTACATTACAAACCTTCCAAATGAAATCCCTCTGCTGCCCTTTATTTACTGGTGTAAACCATGTACAATTAAGAAACACATTTCAAGAGATCTGGAGCAATTTCATTTTTTATTACATTGATTCTTGCTCAGTCTGTTAAACTAAAGCTAAGTGCAATATATCAGCCCTGTTATATAAATTAATTTTGCTTTCCTCAAATACATTCCTGATGTATTTCACTAGAAATGTTTTCAAAGGTGATTCTAAGAAATAAATTCGAGAAATGTTCCTACACTATAGTTCATTTGTTTTTGTTTCTATGTCAGGTTTAATGTGCTCTTTACTAAGAGGCATTATCAACAGATCTTTCTAGAAGATTTACAAATGGACAGACTTTTATATACTGTAAAACATTTATATGCCATAAATAATAAATGACAACACTTACAGGAGGATTTTTCCTTAGTGGACATATCAGTGGATCTTCAGTCCTTTCCAAGGACAATGTTTTTGCGAATAAAACAGTGTTTTTTGTAATAAGCGACACTGGACTGACTATGAGTTCATTACTCAAGTGGAGTCCTCTCAGGTATTGCAGCTGTCCGTTTGTAATGAAGAGAGCCAGGACAGAAATAGGCATGATCACAGCTACCTCCTCCAGAAATACAGCATGACAACCTGTTCATAAATAATTTATATTAAACAAACACTCAGAACAAGAGCAAAGCAAACTCAAATACATTTTCATTTCCTGAAGGAAATACAGTGCAGCAAATGTCTTTGTTATACTAATAAGTAAACTCAAACAGATTGATGTGCACAAATAATAACAACAACAATAATTTGTATTATTTTTATCAGAACAACAAAAATAATGACCATAGTTGTCATTATTGTTATTATTATTTATATTAGTTGCAGGGATAATAGTAACAATAACAACAGTAATGATAATGACCATTATTGTTATCGCTTCAATAATGAGATTAATAGTTGTTATTGTTGTTCTTAACAACATATTATTGATATTTAATAATAATTGTAACAATTTATAACAAAAATAATATTGTGACAAATTATTATTTTCATTAAAAGCAACAAAAATAATTGTTGTCGTTGTCATTATTGTTGATAGTTGTTGTTATTGTCATTCTTAACAACAACAATGACAACAGTAATTGTCATTAATATTTTTTTAACATTATATTTAATAATAATAATTGTTGTTGTATTAGTTGCAGGGATAAAAAAAGTAAGAAATAATAGTAAAAATAAAAAAAAATAAAAAATAATAATAGTTGTTATTGTTGTCCTTAACAACAATGATAATAGTAATTGTTGTTGTTATATTATGATTTTTAACAATTTTTATTATATCATTATGATGTTTAATAATACGAAGAATTGTTCTTCTTTTACTTGTGACAGATAATTATTGTTTTTATTAAAAACAAAAATAATGGCCATTGTTGTCATTTTTGCTGCTGCAGGGATAATAATAATAACAACAACAACAACAACAACAACAGTAATGACAATAACCATAATTATTGTTGTCACTTCAATAATATAATAATAAATAATAATAACAGTTGTTGTTGTTCTTAACAACAACAATGATAATAGTAATTGTTATTATTATTATGAGTTTTAATAATACTTATATTATTATTATTACTACTACTTATATTATTATTATTATATTATAATAATAAAATAATGTTGTTGACAAATAATTATTTTCATTAAAAACAACAAAAATAATAGGCCTTGTTGTCATAATTGCTAATAGTTGTTGTTCTTAGCAACAATGGTAACAGTAATTGTTATATTATTATGATTTTTAATAATATTTATTATATTATTATGATTTAAAAAATCATTCTTGTTGTTATTGCGACAAATAATTATTTTAATAAAAAAAAACAGGCAAAATAATGGCCTGTTGCTGCTGTTACTTATTAGTTATATTAACTATAATATAATAATAGTAATAATAATAACAACAATATTAGTTGTTATTGTTGTTCTTAACGACAGCAATAATAGTAACTGCCCTTATTATTATTATTATTGTTGACAATAATAATAATAACAACCACAATTGTAATTATATTTTTATTAAAAACAACTAAAAAAATGTGCATTGTTGCCATTATTGCTGTTGTTGCTGTTATTATATAATAATAACAACAACAGTGGCCATTATTATTGTTGTCAGTAAAATAATAATAATAATTATTATTATTATAGTTGTTATTGTTAACAAGAATAATAATAATAGTCATTATTATAATAACATATAATAAATTAATATATTATATAATAATTATATATAATAATAATAATTAGTACTAGTAGTAATAGTAGTTGTAGTATTATATTACATTATTATTATCATTATTATTGTTAGCCTGCAAAAATGTAAATCGTATTACATTAGTGTCAGTAGAGGATTTTAAAACTTTAAATGCTACTTTTCTAAAGTTAATGAGCATTAAAAATGAATCTAGGAAAAAATCTGAACATCTACAAAACAAAGTCTAAATGTGAGAATATTATTCTGTATGAGGGCTTTGCAAACACTGCATCTACTTCAGCAGCAGTACATTGAGTCTGACATGTATGTTAAGTGGAAAGTCTGCCCTGGATGCTGTGTGGAAACACTGTTTGTTTAATCTAAAGCGATAGAGGCAGACGGCACACAGCCAATGGAACTTTCTTGAGCGTATCAGCTCAAGGACAGCGAGTTGTAACACTGATAGCGGGTGATGACAGCTACCGCTCACCCTCCCTCCCAATCTGTTCACAGTCTGTTCCCCCAGAGGAAGAGAGTTAGCCCGGCTCTGAGCATGAGCGTGCATGAACTGTTAGATTACTGACTGGGAAAAGCACTGGAGAATAAAGCCCAGATTAAACATATATTAATATATTACAGCTCAGAAGTGCATAGCATGTTTAATTGATAGCATTTTCCCTGGTTCTCGTAATGACACATACAGTAAGAAATGACAGGTTTTTTTATATCTTTTTTTTTACATTTAGATTTTAAATCAGTAATCAAGTTTTTAGGGCAGTAAGATTTTTTTTTTAAAGAAGTTAATACTTTCATTCAGCAATAATGTGTTAAACAGCTCAAAAGTGACAGTAAAGACATTTATGATAGAAAAGACTTCTACACTAAAAAACAATACAATTTGTTGAGTCAACTTAAAATTATTTGTTACCCTGCTGCCTTAAAATTTAGATACTTAGTCGACTACATAAACAATATAGTTTGTTAAACTTAAAAGCTGGGCTTGTTACCAAGCTGCATTCAAATTTTAAGTTGAATCATCTTAAATATCTAAGTTGTCACTTAGTACAACGTAACTTTTCAAGTTGACTAAACTTTGAGTTGACTGAACTTAAAATTTTAAAGGAGAAGTCCACTTCCAGAACAACAATTTTCAAATAATTTACTCTCCCCCTTGTCATCCAAGATGTTCATGTCTGTTATGACATGAACATCAGATGTTCATGTCATATAATGGACTTCAATTGTGCCCCCGATTTTGAACTTCCAAAATGTAGTATAAATGCAGCTTCGAAGGACTCTAAACGATCCCAGCCGAGGAAGAAGGGTCTTATCTAGTGAAACGATCGGTCATTTTTTTCATACTTTTTAAGCACAAAAGCTCACGTAGCGCAGGCTCTTGGATGCGCGTCCACGGGTCATTCTTGAATGATTCGTTCATTTTGAACGAATCTTTAATGTGACTCGCGAAGAACGAGTCGCCTCTGGGGATGATTCGTTCAGTCGCGCATGCGCAACATCCTCTTAGGTTCTGTACTGGAATTAGTTCACCTGTTTCGAGTCTTCAGGTTTTTCGAGTCGTTCCTTTATCTTATAGGGCTGTCACGTGATGCTAACTTTGCTAAAATTAACAAAATGACTCGAAAAAAAGATTTGTTTATTTTGCTGAACGAGACTCAAAGGTCTGAGTCGGTAAAATGATCCGAACTTCCCATCACTACTACGAATCACGTCTAAGTTCATCGTCTGTGTGCTCCGACTAAAAAAGGTAGAGAATGGTGAAAAACTCCGTCTTATTTTCTCCTACAACTTCAGAATCGTCCTACACGTTGTACCTTTTGTTTGTAAACGGCATTTGACTTACTTGCCTTTTCTTAGTCTTTGCGTGTTCGCTTTGTAAACACTGGGT
>JAHKKF010531400.1:0-18575 GCA_019740295.1 Labeo calbasu | reverse complement strand
ATTATTAATTAAATGTAATATAATTTTTGCATTTTTTATTGTATTTTTGCCGTTTGAAATGACCATACACAAATATTAAAAATATTTAGTGTTAAAATGATGCTCAAAATATTTATTTCCGAGACCATAACTGGACTCCACTCGCATGTTTATTGTTACACACTCTTTGACATAGTATTTTCTCACACATAACAGTATGCATTGTATACTGCACAGCACGCAGAACACGGGCAGCCTCTCTATCAAGCGCAGGGAAGTGATGTGCGTCATAATCATGATTGACGCACGCCTAAGCCAATCACCGTTCGCCGTGACGTCACGCCGACCAATGAAGCGCTAGCAACGTTTCAGTGGGCGGATTCCATTCTGTCGCGTGAATACACAGCGAGAGGCGAGGGAAGAAACCGGCACGACTGTCTAAAAACCGGATACTCTCACAACCTACAGTGTAATATTACTAGCATTATTGTCGGAAATCATTTCTGTGTAGCCTGTCGAGTTTGAAATGTTACAGTTTAGGTTCTCGAGGGCGTTAAAGGAGTTTTCCAAACCCAATCTAAGGCGCCTTTGGAAAAATACTACAGATACTACAGCAGCCGCCGGAGGATGCGCATCTTCATATAGACGAGCCCTGTGTACGCAGACAGATGCGACCACCGAGAAGTGAGTAGTGATGAAAACCAGCTCAAAAACTCAGTTAGCCATGAGCTTCTCTATTACTGATAACAGGTTTGGTTTCACTGTAAAATTGAATGGATTTTAACTATTCATTCATTCATTCATTCAGATGGGGCCCCTATAAATGATTCCCAGGCCTAGTTCACCTTGATGGATGTAACTGATTTATTACTGGTTTATTTATAGCTTTGGATCTTTTAGATAAACTACAAGGTGGTTGAGATGTTTAGGACACAGTGCACAAAGAGAAAAAGCTTGTACAACGGATGGGGGCCAAATTCCCAGAGGCCTCTCTGATGTCCTCTGTGAATAATCGGAAAGGTTGGGCTCTCAGGGCGAGTTTTGATACATTTCAAGCATTTTTTAATTCAAACAATGTGTTTCTTGGTGCGAATCAGGATAGTGGACATGTGGAATGTTCTAGAAGCTTTCAGATATATTCAACCAAAATATTGGAGAGGATCAAATGTTAAGAATCAATAACTGATCAACCTGTATTGACTTTTCTATTTTCAAAAATAGTCTTTATTTGCATAAATTAATGTTAGACTGATTAAAATCAGCTGATGATGATCCTTGTCCAATTCTTAAACCAAGCTGACAGCTTTTAGAAATACTATATTTTACTATTATGTTTGATTAACATGTAAAGAATATGGTTATTTGAGGCCATTTTTCATCTTATTCTATTTCCATTAAATGTTATAATTGTTTTTTTTTTTTTTAATTGTTTATTATATATTTTAAAATTCAAAATGCTTATATTAATTTACTATAATAATAACATTTGATTTAATAATATATTACTTAAAATCACTCGATCTAAATCAGGCTTGAAATCTCTTTGGAAAATATTAAATCATTCGGGTTCAGACAGGGTCATTGAGTTTTAACGCATGTTAGTTTTTGTACTGCCAGATCAGCCGCTTCCTCTTCCTGTATCGACGGCATTCAAAGCTCGGAAGTGTCGAAACCAGGATTTCCTCTGAAAACCTTTGCTCTGAATCTTCTTCTCTCCAGTTGACCTATGAGTGTGCACTGCATGTGTCATTTTAGCATGCATTGCTGTCATTCATTTGGCATGCGGAAGTGTTTGTCCTTGGAGAGATAGATTGACCTTTCTCTCCATCTGTCTGTCAGCGACTAGTGAAGGTCAGGTCTCAGTTTATTGTAGCATCTGTAAGTTTACGTCTAGGGAAATATTGTCATCGTTGACGTTTTAATAGTATGTATGATCCAAAACATAGCAAGCTACCCTAGCTATGTTGTCCTCCTTTTAAGACAGTAAGTGATTAATTTGGAATGCATTACATAAACAACAGCGCTAGTCATACAATTAGAGATACAGGAGATACGATTCACAATTGAATATAGAAGTGTTTATTGTTAGCATGTTGCTAAGCTAACAACGTAATGCTGAAATAAGCAAATAGCACACAGGAGATACCATTCACAATTCAATTTACGAGTTTGTTGTTAGCATGTTACTATTCACAATTGATTTCAGTAGAGTTTGTTGTTAGCATTTTGCTAAGCTAACAACGTAACACTGAAATGAGCAAATAACACATAGGAGATACAATTCGCAATTTGATTTCAGTAGAGTTTGCTGTTAGCATGTTGCTAAGCTAACAGGATAATAAGCAAATAGCATGCAGGAGATACAATTCATAATTGAATTTAGTACAGTTGCTGTTAGCATTTTGCTAAGCTAACAACGATATAAGCAAATAGCACACAGGAGATTCGATTCGCAACTGATTCCAGTAGCTTGTTGTTAGCATGTTGCTAAGCTAACAACGTAATATTGAAATAAGCAAATAGAACACAGGAGATTTGATTCGCAATTAATTTTAGTAGAGTTTGATGCTAGCATTTTGCTAAACTAACAACGTAACACTGAAATTAGCAAATAACACGCAGGAGATATAATTCATAATTGAATTTACCAGAGTTTGTTGTCAGCATGTTGCTAAGCTAATAACATAATATCAAAATAAGCAAATAGCACACAGGAGATACGATTCGCAATTGATTCCTGTAGCTTGTTGTTAGCAAAATGTTGCTAAGCTAAAAACGTAATATTGAAATAATCAGACAGCACACAGGAAACAGAAGAAAAGTTAGATTTTTTTGGTTAGCATGAAAGCTAACAAAGAGTTGTTGAAAACCAAATAGCACACAGAAGATACAATTCGCAATTGAATTTAGTAGAGGTTGTTGTTAGCATGTTGCTAAGCTAACAACGTAATATTTAAATAAACGAATAGCACACAGGAGATTTGATTCACAATTAATTTCAGTAGAGTTTGTTATTAGCGTGTTGCTAAGCTAACAACGTCATATGGACATAAGAACATAGCACACGGGAGATACGATTCACAATTGAATTTGGTAGTTTGTTGTTAGCATGTTGCTAAGCTAACAATGTAATACCAAAATAACAAAAGAGCACACAAGAGATATGATTTACATTGAATTTAGTAGTTTGTTGTTAGCATGTTGCCAAGCTAACAGAGTAATATTCAAATAAGCATTAAAATGAATAAAAATATTGAGTAAAATAGCCCGTTTCAGTTCTTTTTTTCTGAATGCCATACAGCATTGAGATTTTACATAAAGCTGTTGCAATGCATTCTGTAATTGGCATTTCAGTTGCCTGTGTAGTCGGCACAGTAGGATTTGAAACACACCTAAGTAATCATTAGACACTGACATAAGCTGGTTGTCAATGGCAACCTCACATTCGGCCAGATGCTGGGTTAATTCTGTGAAGTCAGCTTTTCTTTTTTTAGCCCAACTGATTGGTTCATTGATTGAACACACCAATAGTTCATTTGTGAATGCAATATTCTTTAAATCTTTTTCTCTACACATCTCATTTTCACTTTGATTGTGTTCATAAGCATCATATAATGCTCTCAGGCATGTTAGCAGCGTCTAGCTCTTATTCTCTACACTCTAATTCGTGGTGTCAGGTTTCGGAGGCACATGTGCTCTGTCCTGAGGGAGTTTACCCAGCATGTGGCCTCTTGATAGCTTCATTTTTACACCAGGCAAAGTGTGTGTTTATTCGGATATATTTGCATTACAAATAATTCGTGTTTTGAATTAGATTTTTCATCTGGCGGATGATAAACAAGGCAAAAAAATAATAATAATCACACTGTAGCAACCACATAGCAACCAATCACAGTGAGTTATATTGGAAAACTCAAGCATTAAAATATATTCCAATATTATCACATTTATTGTTAAAAAAGCTATACTATTGACAATTTTGCCTGAAAGTTTTCTTTAAAATTTCGCTAGCTAGCTAGACCTAGCTTGCAAAAAGAGTAAAAAAAATCACCTTCTAAAGCCCCATTTACAACAATGACAAACTGGTGGGACTGGGTAAAACTGAAGTTTTAATAGTCACTTTAATTTTATGGAAATTTATGGAATTTTGCAGGAATTTTACTAATTTGATGGGAATACGAATGTCAACATCACAACTGTAACAATAATGGCACAGAAAAACGATAGAATAGTTAGAATAGAATCACTTATAGAATGGTCTTTCTTGCTGATGAACGATAAAAACTTGGACAGCCAATCAGAATACACAAATTGTAAGGATAAAACTATAAAGTTTTAATAATCTCTTTAATTTAACAGAATTTGACTGGATTTTTACAGATTTTATGAAAAGTCATCATTACAATTATAACAATAATGGCACAGAGAAACAATATCATTAGAATCGTTTTTTAAAATGATTCTTTCTTGCCAATGAACGAAAAAACTTTAACAGCCAATCAGATTACACCCAACTCGCATATTTAAAGTGGCAGATGACAAATCTGCAGTGCACGATTATATTAAGGAGAACTTTATTGTCGGTTGGTGTGGATGCTAATATAATTATTGATGTTATAACATGACGTGTTAACGGGGCATAATATCGCTTGATGCCGTAAATGTTTCCCATGCAGATTTCGAAATTTCAAATTCGTCATGTTAACCAACAGAAAGCTGATTGGTTTAAAAGTGACATCTGTGTGAACGTGTTTCATACACCGCTACACTATTTAGAATTTCGCCCGAAAATTTTGCGCCAAAATTTTGCTGTTTCCATTGGACTTGAAATCTAATATGCTAATAATGTGAAACCAGGTAATAGTAAGAACTGGTCTTTAAAACAAAATGCCACCAATAAAAGTATCTTTTCTGTGTTACTAGCCATGATGGCGATCTCCGACAAGCAACAGGGCATTCTGTTCCGAATATCGAAAAATGTTGCAAAAATTTTCGCCCAAATTTTGCTAATTTCGGTTGCACTCTGCTCATTCTGAAAAGGAAAGTAAAAATAAAAAATCACCTTCCGTAGGCCAATTCACACCAATGACAAACTGTGAGGATAAAACTATAAAGTTTTAATAATCTTAATTTTATGGAATTTTACAGATTTTATGGGAATACGATAGTAACAATAGTGGCACAGAGAAACGCTATTGTCAGAATCACTTTCAAAATGATTCTTTCTTGCCGATGAACGATAAAAACTTTGACAGCCAATCAGAATCCTCCCGCCAATCTCACACATTTAAAGTGGCAGAAGACAAATCTGCAGTGCATGATTATAATAAAAAGAACATTATTGTCGGCTGGTGTGGATGCTAATGCAATTATCGTAATCGTTATATTTATCATTCATGTTCACGCGCCTTAATATTGGTTTCCAATTGATAATTTGTAAAATATGCATTTTTAGATCAGTAATGTGAATAATGTATTGTATATATGTAAGTTTTATAGTCAACAAACATTGTTTAAACAAAATAAATGTGAATTTTACTTCGTTTAGTGTTTTTTGTTGGTTGTAACGCAAATCCTTTGAACGCTAATTCTAATAGGGATTGTAAAATGAATCACCTCAGACTCGCTGACATCCGAGGTTTATCTGACATGACGGCACCAGCTGACACGTGAGTCTGTGTGTGTGTGTCACGCTGGCATCTGCGCATGCATTGCTGCAGTGAAATCGTGCCAGTTTGTGCCCACCATCTTGAGCTAAACGAATCCTGCAAACAGTAAATTTAGAAAAAGACAGTTTTATATTAGAAAAAAAACCATGGTAATACCATAGTACTTTTCGTAAAGTAGCAGCTGGTTCATTTTCTGGTGTTGTATTCGCTGCAGGCCAAAATATGTCGCAGTGAATCTCTAAGCATGCAATTCTGTGTGAATATCAGCTGTTTTGCCGGTTGTTTGACCGATTCTCGATGAGGTGGAAGAAGATAATGAAGATATTGTTACAGAATCATCTCACTTCCAGGTGTTCACACACACACAGCTGTTTCTGTAAGGGCATTTTGACATGGTTTGCAATTCCTCTGGAGGCATTTTCAGATATTTTATCCTTGGATTTCAACCTAGATGTAAAATTTACCTCATATGTTGAAATGTAGGTTAAATGCGGCTTAGAGATGGTGGCAAAAACAATAGCTTTAGCCTTTTAAGTACAGAAATGCAATATGTGACTATTATTTTATAAAATCTACTAAAGTGTTTCTGAAGTAATCAAGCTAATCCTGTTTCGTTAACACATTTTCTCATCTCATGTAACGTATCCCACCATTAAAACAAATAAACAGTGTGTTTATTTAGCGGTGTCATCAAGTGGATTATTTCCAGTGTGTTTTTGTGTAAAAATAGCGGCGTCAGAGAGTACGTTTGGCGCGCTACCTGTGCATTAGTGAGGATCAGAACTGGAAGTGAAGGCTTAGCTCGCCGTCAGTTTGGGACGGGAGGGGCGTCTGCTCTCGTCAGGTTACGTGTCCTAGTTTAATGCCTTGCCAGGTCACACGGCCTGCAGCAGAGCGCTGGCTGTGTTTGTACACAATAGTGTGTGTCTGATAGCGTTTTATCAATAGTCTGGATGAGCGTTGGGGTTATGTAATCAGATTACTTTAAGTAACTAGTAAAGTAACTTTTAAATTTACAAGAAAATATCCAAGTTACTTACTCAAATAAGTAACTCAAGTTACTTCATTTTCCCATTTGTTCATTGACACCTCTACTGTCCCATGTTGAGAGAAATTGGAAGTGAGATTCAGAGGCACTTTCTTAAGCCTGAGGTTTATTAATTTCACTTTTGGTAATGTGAAAGGGACTTTACAGTTGCCAAATATAAACTTTGGGGGTTTTTATTGTTAAAAACAAATAAGCAATCTGAACTGGTGACAAAAAGTAATGTAAAAGTAATGCAACTTACTTTTTATGTAGTAATACAATATTGTAATGGATTACTTTTAAAAGTAACTTTCCCCAGCGCTGGTCTGGACTGACTGCCAATGCAGATTTATCTACTAATATTTGACTGTTTTTTTCCCCTCTGTGTCATTTCCAAAAGCTATTGACATTAGTAGTAGTATCATTGAAATGAATCAGAATCAAAGATATTATTAAAATCAGTCAATGGTTAATTTGTTGTAAGAACTGGAATGATGTTTTTTTTTATGAAAATACATTTGCATTCGTGTATTCATTTATATGTTTATTTATTTTGCCAGTGTTTTATATCTGGATGTCTCATCCATTTCTGTTTTTTTTTTTTCTCTCTTTCATTTTTGGTTGTCTGCGTACTTTGCATTTGTTGTGTAAGTATCTGGTTCATTTTATTTTGTGTGTTTTTTCACTATTATTTCTTCCAAAACGCTACGCTTGGTTTTTCCCGCTGTAAAACGTTCCCATCCCATGTTCTAGAACCACATGTATCATCCTGAAATGACATCACAAAACCTTGAGCTGCTATTGGTCACCATTGTTTTAACCCACAATGGATTTAAAGGCACAATATGTAAGATTTTTAAATTTAAAATATCTAAAAACCACTAGAACACTGTTATATATTTTGCTGACTTGTGTACTTGCATTATCCCAGACGTTTCAAAGAATGTTTAAATAAGCAATTTTACATCCAGCCACTGACGCCATACATCCTCAATTTTTTCCGGTTTTATATTGTAGAAAACATGATTAGCATTGTAACAACACTTCAACACACTCAAATGTCTCTAGTATGATAAAACAGCACTGCTTTTTCCTACATACGCATGAATCGGCTGTGAGGATGAAGACAACAACTCCCATGATTCCTCATTAACTCACAGCGTCATCAGACTACGCCTTTGTTTCTTGTTTGTTTTGAATATGCGCCCTCTAGTGCCGAAAACTTACATATTGTGTTTTAAGAACAATATTTTTCCACCAACTTAAAAAATTCACCAACTTAAAAAGTTAATTTCCGGATGGTTTGTGGTTAAACTGTAAACCAGAGTGTTTTTTCCCCAAAGCCTTGTATGGGATTGTGTAGCAATCCCAGAATGCAGTCCGTTGTTGGAACTTCTATAGGAAGTCCTTGGACGTTTTATTCCCAAATGCTTTGCTTAGCACCTGCTTAACATATTTAACATTCGCAAACCCGTTTAATAACTTAAATGCCTAAATTTTCTAACAGACTAAACGTTTTTCTGAGAAGAAAATGAGTTTCAGATGATCTCACAATGCCAGTCAATGATAAAAAACAGTTTTGCTTAACGTTTCCCATGCTTTACGCAAAATTATGTGTGTAGATGCGTTATAGCTAGCTAACGATCAGTTTAACAAATTCTAAGTAACTTGCCTACCAAGATTCTTCACAAATTGTTGATCTTCCTTGACAGTTCCTGAGAAATAGTTATAAATATAACTGGCCATAGGAAAAAAAAAACATTAGTGCTAATGGCACCCCTAGTGGCAGACTATGGGAATACAACTTGTTACATCCATAGGATATATTTTGGGCTCAATGCTTTTTGAAAATCACAAAAAAGAAAAATGTTATTCATTGTGAAACCTACTGACTGGCATTTTGAGAGTAATTCTGAAACTAAAATGACATGAAATCTCAGTACTATCTCTCCTGCTGCTGATAAACGTTTTTTGTATACAGTCTATTTTTGTTTTCTGTCTGCTCACTGGGTTCTTTGTGTGTCTGTTCACGTCACAGGAGAAGGAAGGCAGGCATTTTGCCCAGCCTGGAAGATCTCCTGTTTTACACCATTGCAGAAGGCCAGGACAAAATTCCAGCTCACAAATTTACCACGGTAAAACCACACACAGCAAGGCCATCGCTTCCGTATCTCTTAGAGCACATATCT
The DNA here is from genome assembly GCA_019740295.1 of Labeo calbasu. Lineage (NCBI taxonomy): Eukaryota > Metazoa > Chordata > Actinopteri > Cypriniformes > Cyprinidae > Labeo > Labeo calbasu. The sequence continues at coordinate 9,711 of JAHKKF010531400.1, read as the reverse complement.
TGGTTTATAGACCAAATAGTTGTGTCTTAAGTTGTATCAGTTTTCAAGTTCATTTGGTTTTAAACAAAAACACAAGATTTGTTGTAGATTTAGGATAAATGTTGTTGTTTTTCAGGCGCTGAAGGCCACAGGTCTGCGTACTGGAGATCCTCGTCTAAAGGAGTGCATGGAGATGTTAAAAGTCACCCTGAAGACCACATCAGATGGTGCTTTGGATCGACATCTCTTCAAAAAGTAAACATATAGGCTATGTTAAACTTAATGCTATTTGTTTACAAATTGAAATGAAAACTGTTTTTCGTTTAATAAGAATATTTTGGCTGTAGTGCATTTTTCGTAGCTCTTTGGTTTTTGTGTATTTCAAGCCCATATTTAGCCTTAAAAAAAATAAAGCTATAGTCAGTGTACTATTCAGATGGGTGAAACACGTAGCTGTTACTTAAGCATGAGCTTTCATGGATCAGCCATTTTTCAAGGACACATTAAATCAGGGGTCAGTGATTTTTTTTTTTTTTTTTTTTTTTTTTTTTAAAAGGCCTGTTAAAGTCCTGCAGTGTATTAATTATTTAGTTTCACTCAGAAAATACATAAAAATGTCTTAAGGCCTGAACATATCATCATCAGGTTTATCATTATTGTTTCTAAAACTAAAACCATTTAAAAATGTATTTTGTGTGTTTAAACTCTTTGTAACAATGACTGTATGATTTTACGATCCTTTTCACACTGAGGACAACTGAGGGACTCATATGCAACTATTACTTAAGGTGCAAACACTCACTGATGCTTCATGATGCATTAAGAGCTGGGGGGTGAAAACTTTTGAAACTTTTGAACAGAACGAAGATGTATACATTTTTCTTATTTTGCTGAAATATCATATTTTTTTTTTCATTTAGTACTGCCCTTCAGAAGCTAAAGAAGATACTAACATTTTTCCCAGAAGACAAAATAAGTTAAATTTACCCTGACCTTCAAATTCAAAAGTTTTCACCCCCCGGCTCTTAATGCAGTGTGTTTCCTTCTGACGCATCAATGATCATTTGAACCTTCTGTAATAGTTGCATATGAGTCCCTCAATTGTCCTCACTGTGAAAAGATGGATCTCAAAATCATAGTCAGTGTTGGAAAGGGTTTGCAAAAATGCTAAAAAACCAAAGAATTTGTGGGACCTGAAGGATTTTTTCTGAAAAAAAGCAGCGGGCAGTTTAACTGCTCAGGACATCTAAGGATGTAAACATCTTTGATGTGAAATATCTTATACTAAATTAAAAACAACATGCATTTTGTATGATCCCTCTTATTTTGGTCAAATAATTAACATTTTGGTGTATGCAAACTTTTGATTTCAACTGTATATTTTGGTTAACTGAAAAAATGTTTAGTTTAAGTGGAAATTTTAAAATAACTACATCAACTGGATATTTAAAACATTAAAAATAAAAAAAAAATAAAAAAAAAAAAAAAATTACTAAAACTTTTTTTAATGATTGTGTTTGTTTGTTTGAATTTGGAATGTACTGATATTAATAAAGATAAATAATTATCTTCACTTTTCTCTTTGAACAGGTGTGTGCAAAGCAATATTGTGTTGCTAACGCAGGCTTTCCGGAAAAAGTTTGTCATTCCCGACTTTCAGTCGTTTACCTCTCACATCGATCAAATTTATGAGAGCGCTAAATCACTGTCGGGTGGCCAGGTACGCTTATAAAATAATCCAACGTAGAGTAAATTTCTGATGTTATTATATTTGCAAATCTTTTATTTTCTGTATTGTCATATTTTTATTATATTAGGTGGCAGATTACATTCCCCAGCTTGCGAAATTTAGCCCTAATCTCTGGGCTGTTGCCCTGTGCACTGTAGATGGCCAACGGTGAGATTTCTGTCTTTTGTTCAATTGATTTTTATTAATATTTCCTGAAATGCTAATTTGATTTATCAAACGTTTATGCTGAAAATCTAAAACTGGTGTTTTGTGTGTTACAGATACACTGCGGGCGACACAAAAGTTCCATTTTGTCTGCAGTCGTGCGTGAAGCCGTTGAAATACGCGGTTGCTGTTCACGATCACGGCACTGACTATGTGCATCGCTTTATAGGGAAGGAACCCAGCGGTCTTCGTTTCAACAAACTCTTTCTTGACGAAGATGGTAATTTCACGAAGCAAAAAAAAACAAATAGTTCACCTAAAAAATGAAAACTGGCTCAGAATTTACTAATTCTCAGTCCACCCAAGACATAGATGAGTTTGTTTTGTTCACCTGAACGGATTTGGAGAAATGGATCCTCTGTGATGAATGGGTGCCGTCGGAATGAGTCCAAACATCTGATAAAAACATCTCAATAATCCACAAGTCATCCACACCACTCTAGTCCAATAAATGTAATGTCTTGTGAAAATCTGCATATTTGTTTAAACACTTATTTTGACGGCACCCATTCACTGCAATAGATCCATTGTTGTGCAAGTCATATGCTAAATTTATCCAAGACCGTTCCAATTAGAAAAACAACTCATCTACATCTTGGATAGGCTGATGTAGGGTGAGTACATTTTCAGCAAATTTTCATTTTTGGGTAAACTACTCCTTTAATGTTCCCAAACGTTTTTACTGTAAATCATCTTTGTTTATTGATTCATTCATCTGTTTTTCCAGATAAACCTCACAATCCCATGGTAAACGCTGGCGCTATTGTTTGCACCTCCCTCCTCAAGGTAAATCACATTTTTATCTTTACATCCTTCTACTTTTTGATAAAATGGGGGCCTGAAACTGCATTAGCTGTGCTTCCTCAGAAGAATTCCCATTTTTTTTCTAATTTGATAACCTAAAAGTGCCTTGCCGAATGTTTAGCTTGATGCGTTTGTGGATGTTTGACGTGAGAACGGATCAGAGGGACGAATGGACTAATCTGATTACTTTCCCTCTCTCATCAGATTAAGGTTATGAATAATCATGCTGAAAGGATTATATTGAAGAGAGAAATGGAAGTGGGATGGGGGAAGATATGGGGAAAAGAGGATACTAGAGAGAATGAATGATGGGCAGGAATTTGAAAGGACAATGTGTTAAGAATGAACACTTTAGGATAGATGAGAGGATGATATATAGGATGAATACACTATATATTCTTAAGATTGCAGAAAGAATAGTATGGAAGCCTGTTTCTACCACTAAATATGAAATAAACAAAGGTTAATGTGACTTTATCTCACAATTCTGACTTTTTTCTCAAAATTGCTAGAAATAAAGTCAGAATTTGCAAACTGTTAACTCACAATTGTGCGTTATCAAGTCAGAATTCCAAGATACAAACTCCTAATTCTGACTTTTTTTCTCACAGTTCTGACTTTTTTCTCAGAATTGCGAGTTTATATAAACTTGAGTTATTAAGACAGAATTGGAAGATGTAAGCTCGCAATTGTGAGAAAGCAATCAGAATTGTGAGTTCTAAACTCGCAATTGCAAGTTATGAAGTCAGAATCGTAAAGTCAGAAATTGCAAGGAGAAAATCTCAATTGCGAGATATAAAGTCACAATTGGAAGATATAAACTGGTGATTCAGATTTTTTTTTTTTTTTTCCTCACAATTGCAAGTTTATATTTTGCAATTCGGACTTCGTATCTCGCGTTTTTGACTTTAATTCGCAGTTCCGACTTTTTCGAAAAATAACGAAATAAATAACGTAAACTACGTTCTCTGAGAATAAAGTCAGAGATAATATAAACTCGCAATTGCGAGATGCCGAGTCAGAATTGGAAAATATAAACTCCCAATTCAGATATTTTTTTTCTCGCAATTGTGAGTTTATATATTCAACAATTCTGACTTTATAAATTTGCAATTGCGAATTTCTATTTTGCAAGTTTATATATTTCACACTTCTGACTTTATAACTTGCAATTGCGAGTTTATATTTTGCGAGTTTATATATTTCACAATTCTGACTTTGTAAATTTGCAATTGCAAATTTAAATTTTGCGAGTTTATATATTTTACAATTCTGACTTTATAATTTGCAATTGCGAGTTTATATTTTGCGAGTTTATACATTTCACAATTTTGACTATAATTCGCAATTGAGTTTATATTATGCAAATTTATATATTTCAGAATTCTGACTTTATAATTCGCAATTGCGAGTTTATATTTTACAATTCTGACTTTATTAACTTGCAATTGCGAATTTATATTTTGCGAGTTTATATTTTGCGATTCTGACTTTATAACTTGCAATTGCAACTTTATATATTTCGCAATTCTGACTTTCTATCTCGCAATTGCGACTTTTTCAGAGAAATAAATAACGTAAAGAATGTTTTCTGAGAAAAAAGTCAGAGTTGCGAAATATAAACTTGCAATTGCGAGATACAAAGTCAGAATTGGAAGATATAAACTCGCAATTCTGATTTCTTTTTCTCGAGTCAATCTCACAATTCTGAGAAAAGTCATAATTGCGACATATGAACTTGCAATAGTGAGGAAAAAAAATCATAATTGCGAGTTAGATCTTCCAATTCAAATTTTTAAACTCGCAATTGCGAGTTTATACTTCACAATTCTGACTTTATAACTCGCAATTCCGACTTTTTTCTGAGGGATAAATAATGTAAAGTATGTTTTCTGATAATAAAGTCAGAACTTGCTATTGCAAGTTAGAAAGTCAGAATTGCAAGATACAAACTTGCAATTCTAAGAAAAAAATTCATTTTATTTGTTTATTCAGTGGTGGAAACGGGCTTCCATAGAATAGCGTAATATCGTCATTTTGAAAACAGCCACAATCTACTTAGCATCCTTGCTAAAGCATACATTTGAAATGCAGGGCTTTGTTTACCTGTTATTATAAATAATATTAGACATGTATAAGCATATTTATAACAAGATGACTTTTTGTTGTATTTTTACGAATTCGAATAATTTCCGAATTTGTGATGACATTTTGTGGCGTAAAGGTAAATCCTCTGCATGATACGCATCTTTCTCAGGCCTGTCGGGGTGGTAATGTGTGATGTCTGTGTGAAGGCTTTTTGTGGTTTTATTGTTGTTGCGTATTTTACAGCATTAGGAACTGTGGGAAATTTTGACCCTCCAACAGGTCAATGACGTTGGTAATTTCCCTTTCATTTATTTGTTTTTCCTCATTGAACAAATTTCAACCCAAGCTAATGCTAAGCTACATTAGCGCAAGTCTGACAAATTCATTGCTTTGACAGAAAATCAAATGTAATTCTGTTTAATTACTTCAGAATCAAGCTTTATTTTTGTATTGTTTTAATTTCTCTTCTTTTTAGTCTTAATTCAAGTATTTAGTAAAATACAATACTTTTTTGTTTGTGTAAATAAACATTTCTTCAATGTGGAAAAAACTTATCTTAGAACCTCAAATCAATGCATTACATGAGTTTCTCTAAAACTCTACTAAAACAAACTTACAGACAACACACAGTTCATATTACTTGACAATTTAGTGTTTTTATTGTTTTTTAGTCGGTCTGATTTTTTCCACACCCCCTTAACAACTTACATTTGTGATTCCACAGCAGTACTAGTACTTGGACACAAACACTGTTTGCCTTTATTTCTTTCAGTGATGTTACTCAAATCTAGTGAGCTAGAATCATTTTTTTCCATTCTTCATTTGAAATGCCTCTCAAGCTGTAGAGAAATTATTTTACTACAACTGTCAATCTAATTGATAGAATTTCTGTGTCTGTAATGTGAATGTCTAAATATTGTGGTAGCTTCCTTTAACTGAATGGCTATGCATTGAGAAGTTTGTGTGTAACTCTACAAAACAATTCGTTTCAATGATAAACGCATTCATGCAGTTTGTTTTTGACTTTCAGCAAGGTGTAAGCAACGCTGAGAAGTTTGACTATGTAAGTATATTAATTATATAATAGATTTTTACTGTTAAAGGAGAAATCCACTTCCAAAACAACAGTTCACAAATAATTTACTCACCTCCTTGTCATCCGAGATTTTCAAGTCTTTCTGTCTTCAGTCGTAAAGAAATTGTTTTCTGAGGAAAACATTTCAGGATTTTTCTCCATATAATGGACTGATATGGTGCCCTGATTTTAAAACACAAATGCTTATATCATGTTGAGAGCTGTGCCGTTTTATTAAGTGTTTTGTTTTTAGGTAATGAACTTTATGAAGAAGTTGGCAGGCAATGAATATGTTGGTTTCAGCAACGCTACGTAAGTGTTTTTTTCCGATTTCAGTAAGATTTCACTATTCTCAATATCAAGTTGAAATGAAAAAAAATAAAAAATGAAAATTCTGTCACTAATTACTCACCCTCATGTTTTTCCAAACCCGTAACACCTTCGTTCATCTTCAGAACACAAATTAAGATATTTTTGATGAAACCTGAGAGCTTTTTGACCCTGCATAGACAGCAACGCAACTACCACGTTCAAGGTCCAGAAAGGTAGTAAGGACATCAATAAAACAGTCCATGTGACATCGGTGAATCAACTGTAATTTTATGAACCTAAGAAAACAAAATAACGACTTTATTCAACAATTTCTACTCTGTTGTGTCAGTCTTCGATGCACATTCACAAGAGTGTCGTGGCGTATGCATCACACAGATTATTTTAATGATGTCCTTACTACCTTTCTGGGCCTTGAATGTGTCAGTTGCATTGCTGTCTGTGAAGGGTCAGAAAGCTCTCAGGTTTCATCAAAATATCTTAATTTGTGTTTCAAAGATGAATGAAGGTCTTGGGGGTTTGGATTGTCATGAGTGTGAGTAATTAATGACAGAAGTTTCATTTTTGGGTTAATTATCCCTTTAAAAGTGTCAATAAAAATCATGTTTAATTCAGTGTGTTACTTGCCATTTCTTCAGTAATATCTGTGTTAAAAAATGTTATTTTGTTGTCTTTTATTAAAGTTAAAGTTCTTTCTGTAAGCACTTTCTTGTGTTGGTAGGTTTCAGTCAGAGCGACTGTCGGGTGACAGAAACTTTGCCATTGGTTACTACTTGAAAGAGAAGAAGGTATGTGTTTAAATGTTTTATAGTAATTACGGGCCATTGTCCATAAAATTGACTAAAAACTTTTTTTTCTATACTTGCAGTGTTTCCCAGAGGGTACAGATATGATCTCCATCCTGGACCTTTACTTCCAGGTTAGTATACTTCTAAGTTAAACAGACTTTTTCGCAGACAGTTTTTCCATTTGAAAATTAATGTTAAATATGTGAATTGCTACCAGTAGATGTATGTTTCAACATTTAAGAAATGTGTTATTACAGGTTTTTTTAGTAACAAGTACTAAGAAAATTGCACTCTTTTTTTTTTTTTTTTTTACTGAAAATTAAATGTTTAAACAGAATCCACATTTAACTTACTACTTATTTTCTACATTAATTTCGTAGTATTTTACACAAATTTTTGCAATAGTTAAGGCTCAGGGTGAAAGGAATGGTTTGCCTAAAAATGAAAATTTGCTGAAAATGTAGTCACTCTCTGGCCATTCAAGATATAGAGGAGTTTTTCTTTATCAGAACAGATTTGGAGAAATTTAGCATTAAATCACTTGCTCACCAGTGGATCCAGTGAATGGGTGCCGTCAGAATGAGAGTCCAAACAGCTGATAAAAACATCAGTAATCCACAAATAATCCACACTATGCCAGTCCATTAGTTAACATCTTGTGAAACAAATCGCTGCTTTGATATTTGTAAGAAACTAATACTTCCTTAACACATTTTTAACATCAAACCATTGCTTCCAGTTAAAATACAAGTCCTCTATCTATAATATTGCTTTCTCCAGTGAAAAAGTTGTTTCTTCTGAATCAGGAGAGAAATATGCACAGGTCAAATACCGTTTACAAGCCAAAACAGTGCTAAACAAATATGTGAGAGGACTTTTATGTGAGAGGTACTGATATTTATTGCATTAGTTTAGCTGGAAGCAACAGTTTGAAGTTAAAAACTTCTTAACGATGGATTTGGTGCTTAAAAACATGAAACGTTTTGTTTCACGTGATGTTAATTGATGAACTGGAGTTGTGTGGATTACTTGTGGATTATTGGGTTGTTTTTATCAGCTGTTTGGGCACTTATTCTGACGGCACCCATTTACTGCAGAAGTTTCGTTGGTGAGAACATGATCCAAAATATAAATCTGGAGTGGCCTGAGGGTAAATTTTTAGCCTATTTTCATTTCCTTCATTCATTTATATAATTTATATATGTGTAACATATGATTTAACGTGTTTTTGTTCGTTTAGCTGTGCTCCATTGAGGTAACTTGTGAAAGCGCTAGTGTGATGGCGGCTACCCTGGCGAACGGCGGCTTCTGTCCAATCACAGGCGAGCGTGTGCTGAACCCCGAGGCTGTACGAAACACTCTTAGTCTCATGCACTCCTGCGGCATGTACGACTTCTCCGGACAGTTCGCTTTCCATGTGAGTTTCACACGTACACACCTGATGAAATGTCTGATGGTTTTAGATTCAGTGTTTCAGAATATGAGAAAACTGAAGTTGTGTTGTACTGTAGGTTGGTCTCCCGGCCAAATCAGGCGTTTCCGGAGGCATCCTGCTGGTGGTGCCCAACGTGATGGGCATTATGTGTTGGTCTCCTCCTCTTGACAAACTGGGCAACAGCGTGCGAGGCATCCAGTTTTGCACGGTACTAAATCTGTATCTTCTCAGCTAATAAATAGCTACAGCAGTGGCTTTATTGCTCAGATTGATTGAAGTTTTCTTTTTCTGTCAGGATCTGGTCCAGCTCTTTAATTTCCACAACTATGATAATTTACGCCACTTTGCCAAGAAACTGGATCCACGCAGAGAGGGTGGAGAACAGCGGGTGAGTGACAGATCCGTCCTTCAAACTACAAACAGCAAGCAACTGATGCAAATAGGGGTGGGCAATAACCCGGCATAAATTTTTGAATTTCAAATCACTAAGCTGCCACCAACCCCATCCCCCCCCTACTTTTTTTTTTTTTTTTTTTTTTAGTTGATTTTGTTTTTTGTTTTAGTTTTTTGTTGTTGTTGTTTTAGTTGGTTTTGCTTTTTGAAAAATTGTGTTTGTGTTTTTTTGTTTTTAGTTGTTTTTGTTTTTTTTTGTTCTTTTTTTGTAGTTTTTAAATTGTTTTGTGTTTGTTTTAGTTGTCTTGTTTTGGTTTTAGTTTTTTTTAATATGTTTTGTTACTTGGTTTTGTGTTTTTGTTTTGCTTTTTCTTAAATGTAGCTTGTTTTTTTTTTGTGTTTTTGTTTTTTGGGTTTGTTTTTTTGTTCAGGTTTAGTTGGTTTATGTTACTTTTTTTGGTGGTTTAGTTTTAGTATTTTTTTTGTTGTTTTAGTTTGTTTTGCTTGTTTGCTTGTTTGTTTTATGTTTTGTTTTTGATTTGCTTTTTTTTTTTACAAACTGGGTTTGTTTGGTTGTTTTAGTTGGTTTTGGTTTGGTTCTGTGTTTTTGTGTTTTGTTTTAGTTGTTTTTGTTTGTTTTGTTTTATTTTTTATTTATAGAGGTTTTGTTGGTTTTTGCCCAAGTAATTATATATATTTTATGAAAAATACAGATAAAATAGGGGTTGTAAAAAATTATTAAAATGATTACTTTTGGGAAACATAAATAATTATATGAATAATTAAAATTAAATTAATATATATAAAATATTAAAAAATAAATATTAATATATGTATATTGTAAGCATTTATATATATATATATA
>JAHKKF010531398.1:4156-29736 GCA_019740295.1 Labeo calbasu | reverse complement strand
GTTCATTATCGCCTGCGATAATGAATGCGATATTGCGCGGCTTGTCAGTGAATTTCGGCTCTTTCGGCTCTTTGTAGTCACGGAACCGGCATTACTGAAGAGATGCACATCATAATCGCATGCGATTATTTGCACAGCCCTAGACAGGAGAATTGAAAACAATTTAGTAAGTACTGTTAACATACTAAACATGTATTAGTTCATTTATCATTTAAATGCTGTAATACTGTTAAGTCAGCTTACATAATGAATTTTAACGGTTTGTTTTACTGTAAAGTGTTATTCTAACAGTCAAAGTATTCAAAATCACATTATTATCTCTCTCTCTGATTGCTTTCAGATTTCAGGCTCAAATAGCCAAAGAAAAAACATTAAAAATATAAATCTCTCTCGTGAGAGATTCCCTTCATATTAATGATACTATAATTAATATACCAAAACCCTTGCTTCATTCAAATTCAATTAACATTTGATTGTTTGAAATGCAAGTGCAAATATTATGTTACCAAGAGCTAAACTGGTTCTTGCATGTCACACTTGCACATTTGAGCTTTTGTGTTTACTCTGTATCACATCTTAGGTGTGTGCGTTGATCAGTTGTCAATAAAAGTAATTAATGCACTTACCTGTCAATCACTGAATTTGCACTAAAGATCAGGATGAGCAAGTGACAAATGACAAATGGCAAATGCTTGGCAAGATTTGATTTGTTGCCTCCTGTGGCAACACATGATTTATAGCACAGCAGCTTGATTACAGGTGTAGTAAGGTCAGCTCGTTCACCTTTATCATGTTTTGTATGCAAAATAATGACATATTTCACGTCTACTGTTGTCTTTACTAGTTGAGCGCGTTGATGGAGTTTCGTCTGTTTGATAATTCATTGCGTTGTTATGTTGCCACGTTTACCCGTTTCACAGCAATTTGGGAAGCACTACAGGTGAACTTCGGAACAGCAGCGTATAAAATACAGAATTGATCAAAATTATAGTATTGAGCCGTTTGAAATAAAATATTTACCGGTATTTTTCCAGTATCGGTATACCGCACATCCCTAGTATATAATGGATTACAATCAACCAAAAATGCAGACAACTGTTAGTATAACAATATTTACATAACTAATATCAATACTTTGTTGTACAGTTACCAAGCAATGCTTATTTTCGTTTATACTGTGGTGTAAAAATGTTGCATTAGCAATTAAAGAAAAAACACTTGCAAAACATGGCCATGCCAAAGTGTCTAAATAATTTTTGGTCCCAAATTTTATCAATTTTACTGGTAGCCCACTGTATAAAGAATTTTTGGGTATATGTCACAGTTTACTTTATTTGCGATACTCACTTACATAAATGAATTACAGTGTCCTACACCCACTAGTGGAAAAAAAAAAAAAATTGTTCAAAAATTAGATCTGGTGTCTGAATAATTTTTGGTTTGTATGGTGTGTATGTATGTTCATAATATATACAATGTATTATTTATATAAGAAAAAAATATATAGAAAACTTTTTTGTTTAATTTAATACCACAATGCAAAACTTTTTTCATGGTCCTTAAAACCATTTTCTAATTTTCTTAAATTAAATATAAACTAAATATAATGGGAGACAAATTACCCAGGTACATTTTTTACAAAAGTCTTGTGAGATTCACCTTAAAACTCTGTAACAACCTGCTTCCCTTTATTAGTCGTAAGGGCTCGAATAAAGAAAAAGAGCTTCATTTGGCCTCCTTTTTGAAACAAATGTCCAATAAGTAGGTAGGATGAAGAAAGATTGTCCACAGAGCACCTGCTGGATTGTGGTTTGGAGTTCAGGCAAAACTAGGACAAATGCAGAACAGGCATGTTTTTATATGTGGCCTACATTTTCAGCAACTGAACATGGGGGGAAGGCACGATTGTTCTGAACTGAGACTCCTTAGCATATGGATCTGGGTTGTTAACTAACTTTTTCCAAGTCCTCAAGGAAACAAATGCTGGAGAAAAGTACATCGCATGACTGTGGGTGGGAGGAGACAAGGTTAAAGAACAGAACATCCATCATGCAGAAAAGAAAAACACGAAACCGCGAGGAGCGTGTACGTCGGAGATGCCAATGCTTTGCCGTTACACAAACTGAGAGAGTTGACACGTAATGAGGGAGGATGGAGATACGGGAGCGACTGAGCTCTAGAGGTGGACGTAAAGACAACAACCCTTACCCTGACCTCACACACCAAAACCCACACGGGTCAGGGTCATGTTTGCTTTTCCATTTGCCTAAACGTCAGTCACTAAGTAGACACCAGTCATAAACATGACGACAATAGGTCTTACGGGAAGCGTTTGCCCCTGTGGACGGAGGCACAGACTGACATTTTTAAAGCATTCCTTTTCTAAAATAGAGAAAAAGAAAAACAACACAGGTAATTTAAGAGGGCTATCCGTCTACCCAGACGCCTGTGGCAGATATAGTATGTCAGAGTGCAGGTTACTGGAGTTGTTTGTTTTGTTCAATGCCTGAAAATAAAGAGACCAGTGGAAAAAGCCCAGCGGAGACAATTGTTTTGCATGTGAAGCATTCATACTCTGATCACTGATGTCCCTAATTCTCATTTCTCAGCCTATACTTTGAATAACTGGTTTTAAAAAAGATCATTTAAGCAATACTTCTTCAGTATGTCTTTGCTTCCTTTGTATACACAAACACTGTGTATCAATCAGATCACAGTCAGTTTGTTTTTGAATTCAGCATACAAGGACATATCAAAAAGCCAGCTTCATTATTTTTTGATATATCAAATACATTCAATTCAGATGTATTCATTCATGGACATTTTTATATTGATGCAGGTTTCAATAGTTTCTAATACATCAAATAAAATCTCTCTTATGCTTAAATGAAAACCATTTTTTTAAAGGGACAGTTTATACAGAAATAAAAACTCTGTCATTAATTACTCACCCTCATGTCACCCAAACCCATAGGACCTTTGTTCATCTTCAGAACACAAATTAAGATATTTCTGATGAAACCTGAAGGTTTTCTGACCCTGCATAGACAGCAACACAACCAACACGTTCAAAACCAAAAAGGTAGTAAGGAAATGATTAAAATAATTCATGTGGCATCAGTGGTTCAACCATAATGTTCAACCTGGTCTCACGGCGAAAACGTACCTGTGGGAACGACGCAGGATTTTTACGTTTTGTGATGAGATCAGGTTGGTAATGTTATAAAGCTATGTGAATACTTTTTGCGGGCAAAGAAAACAAAGAATGACTTTCTGTTCAATTTCTGTTCTGTGTCAGTTTTTGACATACGTTCACAAAAGTACCACATCCACTGATGTCACACGGACTATTATAACGATGTCCTTTCTACCTTTCTGGTTGAATGTGTCAATTGCCTTGCTGTCTATGCAGGGTCAAAAAGCTTTCGGATTTCATCAAAAATATCTTAATTTGTGCTCTAAAGATGAACATAGGTCTTCCAGGGTTGGACCGACATGATGGAGTAATTAATGACAGAATTGTCATTTTTGGGTAAAATATCAGTTTAACTGAGAGTTTTCAGGACTGTAATTAAGTTTACTATAAACAGGGGTGCACATAAGTGGTGTGCAGGTGCATAAAAAATGCGCTGTGTAAATAAGTTTAGACCACTGATTTGCATACAGACACGGTTGACAGCTGTTAATGCACAATCACCGCTTTTGATTGACTAACTGTAACACTGTATGATTTACATTTAAAAAGAAAGCATAAATCTAGGCTACATGCTGCTAGTTTCAGAACAAAATGCAAAACATTCATTTACATGCTTTTCTTCACAAAAAGAGGGAGGGGAAATTAAATTATAAATATCAACACTGTATTTTTAAAATATGAGCACTAAACCAAATCTCAAGGTGCTCTCATGAGAACCACACCCAAAAACGTATGTGCACCACTGCCTATAAATGTAATGTATGAAAAAATATAATTTATCTCACCTAACAGAAAGCCACCCTAAGGTCCATGACTGTTTACCAAGACTATACTTTAAGGAGAACGCATAGAGTGGGGGATAACTTGTTCGGCCTTGAAAATTTTGGGGGTTTTTGATCTCTTGTGAATTATTTGCATAGAGTTATTCATTTCAAAGACACATTTAGACCAAAGCAATACACAGCGGTTTGCCGTAACAAATGGTAGCATGTAATCCTTACAGAACTAAATGGACTTCTTAGTGCCAGAGTGTATCTTACCAGTACTGCCACAGAGGTGGATAAAAGCATCAATGTGATGTTTTGTATTAAACCTTCAGGATGGACTAAATCTCAAGAGGAATCAGGCAACAATCTTTGGCTCCAGAAACACTGAATGACCAGTTGATTTTCTTTTTGGGCTGCCCAACACTACTGTTCAACCGCCCTCTGGGAACACAAAGCGATTTGAAAAGGTTTTAAAAGGGCAATATCTTACACTTTTGCAGCATTTCATTTTCCCCCTGAGGTCCACTTACAATGTTAGTCAAGCCTTCCTGGACCTAAAGTTAAACATCCTGGTCATAATTCAGTTTTTCCCGACCATTTTCAATTTTCTTTCTAGCTTCAAGAAAACAGGCTGTTTTTTACTGCAAGTGTGATATCAAAAGTGCTTGCTAAAAAAAAAAAAAAAACATACTTTAATCTATATAATCACTACAGCACTGCATTACTTGCCGGGAGGGAAAAATCCAGTTTTACATAACATGACCCTTTTAAAACTAGCAAGGCATTTTTCTATTTTGCTGTTGTACATTTATTTAGCTCATGGACGAACATCTGTCAAGAAGCACATTCATGCAAATGTAAATACAGCTCAGGACTCATCAGGGAATAATCTTAGTTCATTCCAGTTTTTAAGAGCTCTGCCTTTCTGGCCAAAACTGCCACACGGATTGGCAAATGAGTGCCGCAGAGACTCACAGCCTCACATCTTTCAAAGTTATCAAACCACTGATTTTTCACATGTATTTTGTGTGTGCCGAAATGAAGAACGTCACAGGGGTGACACTGATGCAATATGACAGTTTGCCATGAATCTTTCAATATGACTGCAAATGTTTCATAGGTTAAGTACAATAAAAGCACTTTAAGCTGTTCCCCATTCCCACATTCATAACATTCATCTTTGCATACATTTGCTGCATGCTTGGAGACGTGCATTTTTAACCTCAGTACTGCCATTTTACCATGCACCTAAACCAAGGGATCTCTGCCTGAATCCCCTGAATCAGAGAGGATTTAGTTTCTGTTATCCGTGCACTGAAAGTCAGAACATCACAGATCGATGAGGCAATGTGCAGGGATAAACGCAAAATAAAACCAGTGGGATATTACAGGAAAATGTGCTAACAAAAACAAAGGGGTGCTTTTGATAGCAATGAAAAAAGGTTTACAATGAGGTTCCAACATAATCTTGGAAAAAATGAAAAAATAAAAAAATAAAAAATATGAATGAATTAGGCTTCTCTTACCTCTATCATTATATGAAAGGCGTGCTAGTTGAGGAAGGAAAGAGGAAATCAAGCGTTAGTTTAAGTTTAACGTATATGAGATGGAAAGACGAGATGGGGAATCTCACGATTTCTTGAAGAACGACTAAATGTGTTTCACTATTTCACTAGGAACTTTCATTTCACGTTACAATTTTACAGGTTAACCCAATAACGTCTGTCCAAAAGGTTTAACATTTATGTCAAGCCAGAATATAGGATAAAGTTAAAATACCTTCTACTTTCTTCTCCTACTTTACTGAAAGTAGCCATTCAGAGGTTGCTCTTGTTTGAAAACGGTTTGACGTAGCAATGTTCACTCAGTCAATGGCTTGTGTATGGGATGGGACAATCTACTTGTCCAACCAAAGATCTTGGGATTTTATTTTTGCAATTCTAGTGGTTTGCAATTCTAAAACTGCATATACTGGTGCAGGTGTGAGCCTCAAGAAAATATTCTGATTAAATATCTTGCCTTATGTAGGTGAATTTTTTGGCTTGTCTGTGATTTTAACTTTGTGTAAGTGAATATAACTGGAAAGAATGAACCTTCAGCCCCAAGGACACCGCTCAACAGTTTCTGCTTACACCTGAGGCCAAATCTGCATGTTACAGCAACTGCCAGACTTCTACAAGATTCAGAGACTTCACAAAAAAAACCCTGACAACTAGGCACGATTCAGAATGTTTCAAAAGAAAACACAAAAGAGTTTAAAGCAAAAAAGTTTAAAGAAAATCAAGCATAAATTCGTACTGTCAGGGAAGTACAACCAATTCATAAATTCAATACGGTATTGTACTCTTCTCAACAACCAACAAAAAACACCTTAACCATGACTTAAAAACAAAATGACAAAAGGAAAACAGTGTTTTCAGAGCTGTGGTGCAGCAGTTAGCACATCTTCCCTTCCCATATACCAAAACATTCCCTG
Source organism: Labeo calbasu (assembly GCA_019740295.1). Lineage (NCBI taxonomy): Eukaryota > Metazoa > Chordata > Actinopteri > Cypriniformes > Cyprinidae > Labeo > Labeo calbasu. The sequence continues at coordinate 23,297 of JAHKKF010531398.1, read as the reverse complement.
TCTAATGCAAAACATAAAAAGCACACAAAAAAGTGGGGAAAAACTAAAAATGGTGATTTGAATAAAGACAGAATTAGAATGAGTTTAGGCACACGTAACCAAAATATTATTATTAGTGTCCTAAACACCCCAAAATAAGTTTATAGAGCTATATCAATGCATTAAAGCTAAAATCTGAAAATAAAAATGGATCTAATGCAGTAACCTGCATGTGAATGCAGCATCTGACCTAATGACCTTTTCTGCAAAGTCTGTAAAATGCATGCAGCTGCCTGAATCCCGTTCCTTCCTGAAACAAAAAAAAATTCCCTTCCTCACGGTGAAGCCAAGCACTTAATGCGGTTAAAGCACACTGCGCTCTCTCTCCTGAGGGGCATGTTGGGTCTTGGGTCCTTGTAAGAAAACCGTTAAATAATCAAGAAGCTCCTCTCTGCCTTCTAAATGGTATGAGACTCTAAAGTGGAGGCTGGGGGCCAAATGTTTCAAAAGAAGACATTATTTTTAACTACATGCTTTAAAACGGCCTGAGAATTGATGGGAAAACATTTCACTCAGAGCTCTTTAAAACAATGTTGATGACAACTGCTAAGGGCATCATAAATGATTCTTATCTACGTTGAGAAAGTGCCCAATGTAAATGCATACAGCAAGCACCATCAGGCCACCATGCGCATCTACATGGAAGTTATCGTGCATTTCCGTGCTTGCAGTGTAAATGTTTATAGAGATCATATCAGCGAGTGAAGGAACTAACTGACAAAGTTACAGGAAGACAAGAGAGGAGTCTTTAACCAAATAAAAAGAGCAAACAGTAATAAATATCAAGTCAGGCTGCTCTCACGTTACTCATATTGAGCTCGAGCTGCACAAATAAGTTGTGAGGGTTTAGCTCATCTAGCTTAGCACTGAACTCTAGAAAGGAAGGTTATATCACAAATGCAGCATCCACTCTGTAATAATAGCTCTTTTCAAAGGCAGAAGAAAGCAAAATGTTATTTATCAACAGACAGCAAGCAAGCTTTTGGACAGTAATGGTCTCATCATTGAAGAAGAAAAAGAACTAAAGCATTTTTTCTGCACTCAAATGCCTTAGTCGATGAAACAGATTTTCAAAGAAATTACATTTCTAAGTATTTCAAAACAAGCAGATTTCTTTGTGGCGCTTTGCAAAATGCCACACTTCCTGTCAACACGTTACAAAATCATTTCTGGCAATCTTGCAACGTTTGTGACGCAGTAGAGTGACAGCTAGAGACAAAATTCTGGAGGAAATGGTCGATCAAAACAAGACTGAATTTATCTGATTAAAAATTTGGTAAAAAACAGTAATACTGTGAAATAATATTACAATTTATATTTACTATTTTACCTTTCAATTTATTGTATTTTTCTTCATTTAAAATATGTGAAGGCAAAGTTTCATTTTTAGTAGCCATTACATTACAAGAGTCTTTAGTGTCACGTGATCCTTCAGAAAGCATTATAACATGCTTTTTTTTTTCAACATTTAAGAGTTTCAAGTTTCATTTCAGTTAAAGAAAAAAACAGCATAATTAAACAGCTTTACAGTCCCTTTTGATTAGTTTAATGTTTCCATGCTAAATAAAAGTATTCTTTTCTTTTCTAAAAATAAATAAATTAAAATTCAAACAAATAAATATAGCTGCAAGCAGCAATTACCAGGGTTCAAGTGCTTTAAGGCAATTACACACATATGAAAAATGACATTATGTACCAAGCCTGTAACCACCTAAATCAATGATTTAAAAAGCATTTTCCAGGTCATTTACCATAGAAATATTATGTTTTTTAACGTTTATGATTGCTACAGCGCCAGCTGTGGTCCGATCTTCTTAAAACTATACATGCTTGTTTAGAATCACCTGTCGCATGTGCCCAGCAAGTTTCTTAAAGTTTTGAGTTTTCCTTTAGGCTTTATAGGATTTTGGGTAAATTTGGACAGGCCCCCTTATGGCTTTCCAAAGGGTAAATTTCAACATTTTTTGATAATTATCGACCTAGAGAGTCCAGAGAATTGTTCTGCAGTGTTTTTTTTTTTTTTTCAAGATTAAGTGAAAAACCTAGGACTAGTTTGCAAAAGTAGTTGTTTTTTTTTTTTTTTTTTTTACATCTGTTCAATCATTTAACAAACGATTTGATTGAGAGCAGTGGTTCCAGAAGCAAAGTTGACCGGAATGAGGAGTTCTATCATATGATGTGAATACACCCATGAAAAATACAATATCGCCCCCAGTGGCCAATTTCTTCGAAATTTCTCACAGACCTTTGGGGCAATGAGTTGAAAACACCCATAGAGTTTTGTTCTGATTGGCCTCCGTTAACCTTGTCTGATAAGTGCTCAAAATTCATCTGCCAGTAGCAGCCATGTTTTTGAGATATACGCAAATGTCCTTACAAACAACTGTGGCACTTTGGACCAGCGATTTTCATGTTGATAGAACAAGTGGTTGTGTAGTTATAGACATTTTTATAGCGCCACCAAGTGGCCAAGCTCCACAAATTTTGTCCTGTGAGCTCAGATCGAGCTCTTACATAAATGTTCTGAGCTTGGTGAAGATATCTCAATTCGTTCAGGAGTTCTAGGCATTTTACTAAAAGTAAAACATTTCGAACATTTTGGAGTCCCTTTGTGACAGCGAGTCAAAAGTAAACTTTTTTTTTTTGATAATTATTGATATTCGCTCTGCAAAGAACCTTTCTGCACTGGTTTAGTTCCGATCAGACAAAAAAACTAGGACTAGTTCGCAAAAGTAGGTTTCTCAAAAAATCCAAAATACCCAAAATCTGATGCGTGTTGACCAGTGACATAAGACACTTGAGCCTGTGACTGATGGTTTAGGAGTTATGAGTGATTGTGCGCCCGTCAGTCCGATAAGGTCAAACCTTGGTGCTGTTGTAGAAGGTGTGAGTACTACCATCCCTCCAAATTTCAAGTCTCTATGACTTACGGTTTGGTCTGCACGGTTTTACGTGGAGATTGCTGATCCTTGGTCATTCTACCAATTACAATAGGATTTCAGCACTACGTACTTACGAAATAAATTTTTTTCTCCTTTCAAAAATACTTTTTTTTTTTTAAATTTAATGTCAACAAACCCCCTCATGTTTCCATAACTTCTGCCCAACCACTTGTCAAACCCCTACAAATTTTTGAGTTGAAAAAATAAATAAATAAATAACAAATATATATATATACACTATTAGGGAAGTTGCAGATGCTCTTGTTGTAATAGTCCCCTGAGGCCTTCTGACTGCTGCATTAAGAGCTAATAAATTTCCCTACATATCAAAAACAAGTTTGGGCTGATCATGATACTCGATATCAGCAGCGCTATGGGGATGGTTCATCAGTCAGATCTGGCCTACATAACGCTGAAACTCAATCGGGGAATTCCAAGCGCTCACCTGACACGAAGGTAACCCTTTGTGCTACCATAAAGTCCATATATCAGCCCAGCACAGATAAACGCATCTATTCTGAGCTGATAAGGATGTCCTGCAAGACTCAACAGTACGTTTTTTTTCTTTTTTCACCATGGCCCGGCAGTTCAGATTTTGACTTCACTGGGGTCAATCTATAAAGATTGATTACTATTGTGTAATTCAGAAGTAGATGTGAATCTTAACACTAGTCACACATAAGGGTAAAGGTCACCTGATTGCTCGTGTCTTGTGTTATGTCAGCTCTGTTATCTCGTCTTTCTGGTGGGAGAAGAGGGCATTGAAACACAACCGTGTCCTGACAGATCTAGTTTGATTTCAGCTGACAGAGTGTTTGAGCTTAAGTGAGTGTGACATTGAGCACATTAGATCCCTGAAATCACTGTCATTCACTTCAACAGAAGGTGCTGCCCAAGGGAAATAACAGCTCCCAATAGCACTGTTTCTAGTTGAACGAAAATGTTCTTGTACACTGAAACTCAAGAATCACTGTGATAAGAGCTGATGTATTTTACAACACTGTGCTGCACGTGTTTCATGTAAAAAAATATGGAAATACTTCCTTCATTTTACTAAAAGTGACTCAAAACACATGCATAATACACTAAAGATACCAATTTACCTGGGTAGGCACCAGAACAGGTGGATATGCCAGCTTGTGATGTCGATACATCCAGAAGGATAGCAGGACAATGGCCGCGATGCCCATGATGGGCACGATGGAGTACAGAAGCGTATTGAACAGTGGTGGCTTCTGGGTGAAGGGGTTAGATGTTGCTGGGGAGAGAAGAAGAATGACAGAGATCAGGAACGACCAATGTTTTGTATTAGGTGCACGATTACACTATTTTTCAAATGTTTGGGGTCGGTAATATTTTTTACGAAGTCTCTTTTGCTCACCAAAGCTGCATTTAGTTGAATAAAATATAGTACAACAGTACTCTTAAGAAATATTATTACAACTAATAATACAAACAAATCTATTTTAATATTTAATTTATTCCTGTGATGGCAAAGGTGAATTTTAAGCAGTCCTCAGTGTCACATAATCCTTCAGAAATCATTCTAACATGCTGATTTGGTACCAAAGAAACATTTCTTATAATTAATGTTGAAAATGTGCTGCTAAATATTTTTGTATTTTGATGAAGAGAAAGTCAAAAAAGTGAGTCAAAAATCTTTACTGTCACTTTTGATCAATCAAAAAAAAAAAAATGCACAACCAACAAAACCTTACTGAACCCAAACTTTGAAACCAAAGTGTATCTGCGAGCAGCATATTACTAGGAATAACTGGAAATTGACTTCACGCAAGACACATTCCCACATTCTGTCATGAGCACCATTTACATTTAGTCTTTTAGCAGTTGTTTTAGCCATAATGACTCCAAACAAATAAGGAAACATTTTTAAGGCCTCCTCAAGTGAGCATCACACGAGTCTTTTCACATGTACAAATATGCTTGTTATTGTACTCTACCAGTCATGAAAGTTACAATATACTAATATGACATAGGTGTTGATGTTTCTACAAAAATTATTATAATTATGTAAATAATAGGGATGTAATAAACTGTCTCAATATTATCATGGTCACATGACGATAAAACAAATAAACAAACAAAAAAAAAGCAAAAAAGTGTTTTTTTTTAAAATCTACTTAAACTTCTTATTCTAACATAAAAGGCCCTTAAAGGAGAAGTCCACTTCCAGAACAACAATTTACAGATAATGTACTCACCCCCTTGTCATTCAAGATGTTCACGTCTTTCTTTCTTCAGTCATAAAGAATTTGTGTTTTTTGAGGAAAACATTTCAGGAATTTTCTCCATATAATGGGCTGGTATGGTGCCCCGAGTTTGAACTTCCAAAATGCAGTTTAAATGCGGCTTCAAACCATCCCAAATGCAGTTGTAAACGATCCCAGCTGATGAGAAGGGTCTTATCTAATGAAACGATAGGTTATTTTCATTAAAAAAAATACAATTTATATACTTTTTAATGTCAAGCACTTGTCTTGTCTTACTCTACCTGGACTGTATTTTTCCGGTTCATGACAGTTAGGGTATGTCGAAAAACAACTTTAAATTGTATTTTTTTTTAATGAAAATCGTTTCGCTTCTTCCTCGGCTAGGATCGTTTACAACCGCATTTGGGATCGTTTGAAGCTGCATTTAAACTGCATTTTGGAAGTTCAAAATCGGGGCATCATATCAGTCCATTATATGAAGAAAAATCCTGAAATGTTTTCCCCCCAAAAAAATTTCTTTACGACTGAAGAATTTTTCCTTTTGTCTTTTTTTTTTTAAATATATTGCAATAAATATCATATTGTGGACTTCATATTGCGATATCATCATATTGTGAGATTTTGATATTGTTACATCCCTAAAAGCAAAATAACTAAGTAATCAAAATCAGATCTCATATGCTAATAAAAGTCCACATTCTAAGCTTTTATTAAAGATTTTATATCTTGGTTTTATAGTGAACTTCTCCATCAATAAATAATAAAAAAAAAGATAATACAACGAGTAAATAAATAAAATAAAACATTACTTGTATCCAAGCTGTTAATTATCAGTCCAGAAATTTTATCGTTTCCCTCTTAATATATATGCTATTTTGGAAACCTTCCTAAAACCCACACGTTACGATTACTATTGACTTAATAAGTGATATGAATGTGAAAAGGGGTGACATCAGCATTTGACAGAATGACTTCAGCTTACATTAGCATTACTAAGCAGAGCCTCAGATGAGATTTTGCTCCTAATTCCCTCAAGAGGAGCAGCACACGAACACAACAGATGACGGATGTGAAGTCTAGCGCACACCTTCTATACGTCGCATTAGCGAGTCGTACGTCGAGAAACTCTCACTGCATACTTATTTTATGTCCCACACCTTTTGAACTTGCTAATTACAATTCTTTCACAGCAGCTTTGAAACAAGGTTGGTCTGATTCCCTGAAGGCTGCTGACAGATCCTGCCTTATGCAAACTGTTTTATTCCAAAGCACATGCTTCTATGCAAATGCAAATTCCCGTTAAGAGCGGTTCAACGGAATTGCACGAGTGTGCGCTTGAGGGAGAATAGCATGCATGGCCCTCGGTTTCTCTGCAACTAGTGCCAGAGATCGGATTGGGCCGTGGCTGTTGGCCAGAGATGCAGTGATCCCTCGCTCTTGTGTTATGGCAGAGCATTTCCTATTCGCCTGGGCTGACCGCAGGACCATGTGCGCGACCCACCCGGTCGAACTTCAGCTGAACCCGTATTAGCTTCGGTCCAGCAGAGATCTCATTCATGATGCCATTTCTTCTCTCTCGTGCCAGCTATGGACTTGGAAGTGGGTTAAGGACTCTGGATTAATCCACAAGCACAGGAAAAACACATAACACATCGACCCCCAACAAACCCACGCTCATCCATCCCTACTCCACCCTTCCCCCACTCAGCGGGCAGAATGGCCACACGTAGCCGTGGGGCATGAAAGTACCCGGTCGCAAGGTCATAAAAAGCACACAGCTCCATGCTCGCAGAAAGCGAATACTGAGAAACTCCAGTGTGCTTTGTGCAACTCTTTATGTCCCTGTGGGTTTTTGCATTTCATATCAAGATCATTCCATATGGAGTGAGTCAGTGCTGGAAATAGACCCATTACATAAGCACGAGTGAGACCCCCCCTCCCCACCCACCTCCTCTGCTACTGAAGTACTGAAGACTCTTCTACCCACCACGTTTGCACTGATACCGACAGTTGTAGTGTCAAAACCCATCAGGCGTAGCTCGACCAGTACTGCACGCAACTAAATCGGGCCATGTTTTTAAGAGACCGCGGGCAGATAATAAATCACGATTGCTGAAACGTACAACTGCCCCCCTGCAGGGAGCTGAGAGCAGTGGGCCAGTAGATTAGAAGCGCTGGGTCTGGATTCGCTGACATGCCTCCATCCCTCATTTAGTTAAGAGGATGTTGATGTCAGTGTTTACTCAGAAAAGATAAAGCGACCAGATCAGCCTTGGTAATCTAAAAGACACGGTCATTTTCTGGAGCTGCAAGAGCACGTTATGCTGTTGAAAGCCCAAGACAGCAAAGCAAACTGATGTCTTCTATATGATATGCACCACGATCTTCTAAATGTTTCATTTTAGGATGGATGGATGAAAGCCAAACAGCTCCGAGCTGCCAAATTACCGAATCGCTCAATATAGATAGCTGTTCAGAAGCCATGCTCATGTTTGGTTTATTTTGAGGACCTGCTGCAATGGATGAAGATCTACATGGTTTCAAAATCTGTAATGCTATGCTTTGACATTTCAGAACAGAAACATGATGTAAAACTGAAGTACTGCTATTTATTTAATCACTCTGTTCCCAAACGTACATGACATTCCACATTACAGCTATTTCAGCCTTACAATTTGGTTTAACTATACTAATCTATAAGTAGTAGGCCTACTTTTTGTAACATATAAATGTTGCCATCCATTTTTTTGTACAAAACTGTTGTGAATATATAGTATACTGAAAGGTAAGAATAATAATAGAAAAAAGAGAGAGCAGATGCATTTCTGCTTCTAAAACACCTAGCAAACATTATGATAACCCTTACAACTACTCCATGATTATCTTCAAAAATATGGTTAAAGGGGTAGTTCACCCAAAAATGAAAATTCTGTCAGTAATTACTCACCCTCATATCTTTCCACACTCAGAAGACCTTCGTTCATCTCCAGAACACTAGAAATTTTTTATGAAAACCAAGAGCTTTCTGACCCTACATAGACAGCAACTTAACTGACACGTTCAAGGCCCAGAAAGGTAGTAAGGACATCACTAAAATAGTTCATGTGACAGTGGTTTAACCATAATCTTATGAAGTTACGAGTCAAAACAACAATAGCGACTATATATTTAACCATTTCTTCTCCTTCCGCGTCAGTCTTTGACACGTTCGTGAGAGTATTACGATTTAAATCAAGTCATTATTTTTCTAGTATAGTTTTTTGTGCAAAAGAAGTATTATCGTAGCTTAATAACATTACGGTTGAACCACTGATGTCACATGTAGGGCTGCAATGATTCCTCTATTCGAGTATTCGATTTAAAAAAAATCCTCGAATGCATTTTGGAAGTGGCGCATTCCACATATTAAACCCATTTAAAATCCTCATAAAGCTTAATGCTATTAGAAATTCACAAACACTACGATTCAATGAAAAAAACATATGCGATGCAAGTTTAATATATGCACTTTAATTATTTACGTGTGCAGGTTATGTACGTGCAAAGCAAAGGTTACGATGCATCATTATCTTTATCAATATGCTAACTGTTCATCGCGATTTCAAAATAAAAATTTAAACCCTCGCCCTGAGTTTACACGTTTAATGTCTACATATTCAAGAAATCAACGTTACAGTGGCTGTAGCATTTCCATCATAAAGAAATGGCTAATTATTAAAGATTAAGTGGACAATTGAATTAAATGTTGTTGAGTCAACATTAAACATGGATTAGACTGCGCCATAAAGTGTAAAAACAATTGTCAGGTCCTTGGCGCCCTTTGCAGGCATTTGTTACAATGCGTAATGCACATTAACTCTATTGTTTAGAATGCATTGTGTATTTTAACAGTTTTGTCCAATAAAACCGATTTGATTACTTGCTTTTGATACTTTACTGGAACAAATTATTATTGCTTCATTGCTATTATGCATGTATTGTACGTCATTTTAAAGGCTACTGTTTACTTAGGACTACAAAAATTTTTTTAATTATTCAATTACTCAATTAATCGTCAGAATAATCGACAGATTACTCGATTACCAAAACAATCGTTAGTGACAGCCCTAGTCACATTGAGTATTTTAATGATGTCCTTACTACCTTCTGGGCCTTAAACATAATAGTTGTGTTACTGTCTATGCAGAGTCTGAAAGCAAAATATCTTTTCAATTTTGGGTGAACTAACTCTTTAAACCAGATATTTAATGTTCACGCTTCTGCTTTAGCTCCATCCAATGTGTCTGAGCTTGTTCACACTGGCATGCTTCGTTTTTTTTTTTTGCCGTTTCTGATATTAAATAGCACCTGAATTTATAAAAGCCTCCGGTTGCAGCAACATCACAGGAATCAATTTCGATTTTACAGAGAAACCTGGCGTTCTGAAAAGAACTTCAACCGCATTGAAGTAAAGCAAAGGTTATGAAACATGAAAAAGCCTGATGAGCTGCATCAATAAGATAACATATGAGACAGACAACAAGCTCTTCATTCAAAAGCAGATTAATCTGCAGCCATTGAGCTGTGCAGTGGTCATGAGAAATGCAGTTATGAATAAGAGCCAATGTATACAGTAAATAACAGAGCTTTTGTCAGTGGTGATTTGGTGGCTTGGTCAAGATAAGCACACTTTTTCATACAAGAAAAATGATCTGAACAAAATAAATGAATAAATCCAAGCTTATAAAAGTCCCTAACATCTTTGGCTTAAAAGCAATTCTGTAATTTGATTTTTCCGAAATCAAATGTTAAAATCAAGGTAAAACGATAGAAGGAGAGCACAATGGATTAACTGGAAATCCATGAGACACTATCAAACTCAAATAGCTCACAGAACCTGAACCTCAATGTCACTTTCTTAGAAGGACATTGAAAACAAACCAAAAAACATGGAGAACCAAGCTCAGTTGCGATATTTCCAAAAACAAACTAACAATGAACATTTACACATTACACATTTAAACAGTTTGAAATTTGAAATCCGGTACCTACAGCCAGTTGATTTAACATAAACATCATAACATTGATATGTTATGATGTTCCACTAAATGCATAAATGATGTGAATATCATAAGACATAGTAATAGAGAAAGTCAATACAATGTTAGTGTGCATGTTTTAATTAAAGTTTTTATCAAAGTGCTCCTATTACGTGTTTTCAAATATGACTTTTCATGCAGTGTGTCAAGTAGCTGTATGTGAACATAATATATCAGCAAAATTGTGAAGCCAAATAAAGTTATTGTCTATCAAAAAAAAAAAAAAGAGTTGACTCAGAATCGCCCGAACGAGTCGTCAGGAATTTGTATCTTTTTCTGTTACGGCTATACGTCACAAAGTAACACATTTGCATAATGTCCGCCCATGTGAACAACTTGCCCGCCCACAAACAGTAAAATGTCCGTGTGGTTTACGCCTGCGCGAGGACAGCTTGTTTCTGCGTTGACCTTGTTTCCGAGTCCGGTGTGAAAGACGCCTTAATGCATTACACAATGTTGAAGTTTACAACATAGAGCTGTGGACGAGTCGTTTACGAATCATTTAGAAAAGAGGTAAAATGAAATCTATTGGAGAAAACTAAAGTGTTTTTTAACCTTGCATACATGTAAACCTGTTTTAAGAGTCTCATATTTGCATAATATTGGCATAATAGGAGCACTTTAAAGATTCGCATTCATAAATAACATGTAGCACACAACACTGATGCACAGACTGTACTGTATAGTTACACAGCACACATGCATTGACTTGTGCAACAAAAAAAACTGAAACACGTGGAAAATGCAATGAGCCTGTTATGATTTTTGACATAAACAGTCACGAAAAACGCCTGAGAGATTCTCTGAGCAAACTAATGATTTTGATAATGGGGTTACAAGGTAATACAGGTTATGAGGAGACCAAGACATAAAGGAGGGTTTCACACCGACAGCACAATTACATCAGAGGAAGGGGTATAACTGAAGAACTTCCAATACCCTTAAAGACTTTGCTGTTTGTGTCGCTGAAGGGAGCCTTACTCTGAACTGGCTGCATGTCAGGGTTGTAGAAGAATTTCTCGTTGCACATGTTTCCCTCACAGCAGCAGAAGAACACATCCGGGTCCTCCTTCTTCTCAACACACTCAGTGCTGTAAGATAAAGAGCAAGCAGATCTGTCAGCCCACAACTTTTGTAGAATTATTTCAATTTGATACACTGTTACAAGGAACAAAAATACAACAGTCAATTTTTCAACCACTAATACTTCTGTGGTACAACATATTTTCACTGTTTCATGAAAAACCCAAGGTGCACAACTGTACATTGATTACATGCAATTCGTTTGATGAATTAAAAACAACCAAAAAAGACTGACTGGTTGCACTATTTTAAATCATAAAAAAAACAACAACCTGGCAATAAAACAAAGATGGCGTCGCATTTGGAGATAATTAAGACACGCATGCTACAAGGTTTATTTGGATTTTGCTCTGGTTAGAGAGCAAACAAACGGATAAATACACATGGGCGGAAAATGCCTGTGCCAAAGAGATACTTTTTAAAATCTGGCAGCCCACATCAAAGCAGAGCTCTCAGGTTGGCTTAAAAAAGATAAACAAAGCTTAGCAGCACACCAATAATCCTTAAGATACACACACACAGGTGCAAATGAACAAATGTAAGGGGAATGGATGGCATTCCAGAGGCATTTAGTCAGAAAAGTGAGTCCGCTCCTGCTTGCGACGCACACGCGCCATTAAGCGTTTGCAATACTTGCTTAGCTACCTAAGGACTTGACATGGCAGCGCAGCGCGTATGAAAAAAAGAAACAAAATCTTTCCAACGAATGAGGTAAACGGGTTCAGCAGCATGTAAGGACAGGAGAAGTGCTGCTGGCTTTGCACGCTATCAAAACACCTCCGTTCAGGAGAAACACTTCCTGATCTGCCAGCAGTGCTACCTGTTGCATAGGGGAAGATGCACTGATAAGACTGTTTTTAATATCTCCCCTATTATGGATGGAGGTTACAAGGTTCACAACCAAAGCTCAACATGGAAACATGTTTACACAAGACTTTATCTGAAATACTGTGAAATCTTGAGAAGGAAGTATTTGGTTAAATGTGTGAACCATTCTACTTAGCATTGACCAGGGGCAGTTTAGACCATTTAGCCATTTTAGAAGTTAAACAACACTGGAAATTTAAAAAAAAATATATATATATACACATTACCGTTATACACTACACTAACCTTGAAAAGTTTGAGGTTGGTAAAATTTTGTTAAAGTTTTAAAATGCTCACAAAAGCTGAATTTATTTGATCAAAAATGCAGTAAAAACAGAAAATATGTAAAATAATAACACAATTTTTAAGTAATCTTTTTTGATTTTATTGTGTAAAATGACGTTTATTTATGTGATGGCAATGCTCAACATTACTCCAGTCTTCAGTGTCAAATTATTCTTCAGATAATATTCTAAAATGCTGATTTGCTGCTCAAAAAACATTTCTTCTTATAATTAAGGTTAAAAACAACAGGATTCTTTGATGGACAGAAAGTTTAAAAGAACAGCATTTTTGAAATCGAAATCATTTGTAAAACTATACTTATTATTACAGCCCTATGCAATTCATTTTATTTTTTCCCAAATTCTGTTTTATTTTTATGTTTTTTTTTGGTTTTGTTTTGTTTTTTTCAAATTACAGATTGTGTTTATTTTCCATTACATTTTTCTGGATTCTGTTTTTTCCATTTAAATTTTTCTGGATTCTGCTTTAATGGTTAAAGTAAAAAATATTAATCAAAAAGCATGTCTAATTAATTGAAATCATGAAACTTAAGCAATTTGTTAAAAGTTTAAATTACATTTTTAAGGCTCTTTGAAATCCATTTTATTTATTTATTTTTTCTCAAATTCAGTTTTATTTGTATGAAATTCTGTGTTTTCCTTTAATTTTCTCATAGGGCCCTATTATCATTATTATACTTGTACACATTATCATGTGTAAAATTTATTATCATTTTTGATCAATGAAATGCATGTTTTCTTTATAATAAATGCATTAATTAAAATCTTACTTCCAAAGTCCAAACTTTGAATGGTAGCATACCTCATGCTGCAATATATTTAGGCCTTTTTTTTTTTTTTTTACAGAGCTGATTCATGAATCTAATTTGGCAATAAGTGTACACGTTAATGCTAAACAAGTGTAATTCTTTAGGAACAATGTTATAGTCAAACGGCTGAACTGCTGAATGGTTCAACCACTGCTTCCATAAGTGAAATCAAAACAATCGTTATTTGGAGGGAAATCTGTGACATGTGACTGCAGTTAGCACTGAACCTGGCACTTAAAATGATGCTGATTAATAGTGACAGAGGCTATCAGTCAAACAGCCTCATAAACTGCTGGGTTATCAGTTTGAATCATTCTAACAAATCATTCACTGAATTCGTCAGAGCGAGCACTGAATAAACATATGATTCACTGAAATCTGACTCAATATGATCCCAATACACTTTTTGAATGAAAATATAATTTTAAAAACTACCTGTCAATTTAACAGAAATGGACTTTTTTTTCCCTCCCCACTTCAGTTATTTGCATCAGACTAACTTGGGTTTCTTGGTAATGTCAAACAGGCACATAACCACTAGAGATTACCTGTCATAGCAGTTGACATCATCAAGCCAGCAGCCTTGCTTTACTATTTCAACCGATCCTGACACATTTCGCCAAGTTGCGAAGCAATGAAGCCTCTTGTCCTTCTCTCCCACGCAAGACTCAATACCGCTGCGGTTTCCTCGGTTCTCCAAGCTGGGGTTGTAGTTGTAGAACACACACTCTTGTGTCTCTGATCGGCCGAGAATGGCACCTGGAAAAGAAACCACAGGGGAGGCCGGTTAAGACTTGGACTGCCTGCAGTGAGAGCGGAGACCTGCTTCATTGCTCACTCAGAAGACTTTACACTCAACCCGAAGTGTAAAACACAAACCACAACCATCATTCACAAATTGGCAGCTGAATATCAATCAAAGGAGATAGACATTGGAGGTTTATAACATAAAAGTGCTATAACATGAACCAAAAAAGTGTTAAATAAACATATTGTTTGCATAACTAATTCACAGGCAACCATATGGCTAAAAACAGGAAAAAGAAAGAAAAACACTAACACGCGTTGTGGTTAACCAAAACAACAAACGTAAAGTAGTGAGCATGATTAAAACAGAAGGGCTGCTCTAAAACAGGATGTGGTAGAGAGCGGTTTCCCAACTTCTTCCTGAAACAACCTCAACTCAGATCGTCTTTGAATACGGCACTGAAGTGATGTGATGAGTGTTGTGAAATATTTAAAACACAGACCATGTCATAACCATAACTTAGGATTTCGTGAACAAAACAAACAGCAAATTGTAGAAATCAGATTTTTACTTCTTATGCTAATCATGTGCAGGTTGAGCAGACTAGTCTCTGTCTGGATGTTTACAAAAGATGCGTTCTTGCGCTCAAAAACATTTCGACGGAGCGTAACAGAAGTTTGCAGGCAATTTTACATCTATGGGAACCTTGGCGATCCAGACATTTTGCAACGCTTGAGCTGATGTTCATATATCGCAGCACAAGGAACAGTTTATGCTTTGGGCCTAGTATTTGAGGACTGGTTGCACAGGTTTAGTGGCGGCACCATGCTGGGTACAGTTCAATGGAACAGTAAACAACGTGCGTACACTGCAATAAAGCAATTACAAAAACATTCTTCAAAAGTCACAGCACTTTAGCATGCTCCAAAAATACTTAAACCATCTCTTTCAAGAAAAACAAATTAAGCATGTGCATTCCAGACCACATATAAGACATCTTCAGTCCAAAATTTTGACTGTACGTCAGTGTTTTTGACAACGCAAAAATGGCTCATTAACACCAAATGCACGCATGTATACAGGGCGCATGGCACAAACCACTTCTTCCGGCATCACTATTCAGGAGTGGCGCAGTGAAATAAACAAACCGAATATTACATATTTGACCCTGAACAACAAAACCAGTCATAAGGGTCAATTTTTATAAACTAAAATTGAATAAATAAGCTCTCCATTGAGGTAAGGTTTGTAAGCATAGTACAATATTTGGCAGAGATACAAGTATTTGAAAATCTGGAATCTGAAAATCTAAATACTGAGAAAAATTGCCTTTAAAGATGTTGAAATGAAATTCTTAGCAATGCATATTATTTCTTAAAAATTGAATTTGATATATTTACGTTAGGAAACGAGCAAAATATCTTCATGGAACATGATCTAAACTTAATATCCTAATGATTTTTGGCATAAAAGAAAAAATATAATTTTGACCCATACAATGTTTTGTTGGCTATTGCTACAAATATACCCATGCTACTTATGACTGGTTTTGTGGTCTAGGATCACATATAATAAAACACACACTACTGTTAAAAAGCTTGAGGTAAAGGTTTACTTTTTCAAAGAAATTAACCCTTTTATACAGCAATTAAATTGATACATGCATTAAATTGCTAAAAAGTGACAGCAAATACATTTATAATGTTACAAAAGTTCTTTACTTCAAATAAATACTGATAGTTTACGCAAGTATGATTTTATGTAATTTTGTATTATGGTTTTCACAAAAACATTAGGCAGCACAATTGTTTTCAACACAGCTAATAATGGTTTCTTGAGCACAGAATCAGCATATTTTAATGATTTCTGAAGGGCCATGTGACAATGGTAGTGTATATATGTAAATACATGCAAAATTAACGGTGTGTTTCTTTTACATGAATTAGACTAAAGTGAATCCTGGACAATCACAGAAAACTCATTTTACTGGAAAAGCTTGGACGACATTTGCCAACAGAACTGAACTGGTTTTTCCTATCGCTACAACTGAAAGTAGGTTAATGTGTCCCATTTGAAAAGATATGTTGCTGAACTGTCACACTGCAAATGTAAATCAGCCTATACTAAATGGCTGTGCATATTGCAATGTACTCAGTAGCATTTTACTAAAAAAGAAACAACAATAATTTATTGGAAGAAATGGGTATTGTTACTGTTTATTGCACTGCAAAAACAAAATCCTGAAGGAAAATGATTTTGGTGGGAATTAATTTGCTAATTGGCCTTTAGTGGGGATAAATCCTCAGGATTTGTTCCAGAGACACAAGTCACTGTTATTGGGATTAGAAGGAAATCTGCTGGAATTACTGTCACGACAAGGTAGAGAAGAACGGCGGTGCGCAAGCCGCACATCAACGATCAACAGAGGAAGAATCGCATTTACTCATTTTTAATAACAAATGGAGCACCCCAAATTGCTCTGATGCCTTCAGCATCTGTTAGGAAACATCTAGAATAAATTAAAAACTAATTACAAGTGGCAAACATAAGGGAATTACTCACCTGCCCTCTACACTAACAAGGAGATGGCTCAATAAATCTTTGACCCATATTCTACGACTGCTCTTCCTGACAACAGCTCTTGCCCCTCCGCTGAGCTGCTCTCGGTTTTTAATATGAGACGCTGGGATACACAGACTCCTCTGAGTCAGCAGGGTTATACGAGGTAAAACGACAGAGTAAATATATGGAGCTGGTGGAAGAGGCAGCTTAAAAAACACGGCCCGTGAATGACAGCCAACGCAGTGAGTGAACACACCATACGCTGTTATGTTAATGGATCACTTATGGTGGTTTCCTACACAAAATAAACTCGATGACCAACACTTTGCCTGCACATCAGAAACAAAGGTTTTTTTGAAAGGTTTTGAATAGCCGATGTGGGCTGCTGATGGCATATTTGAAGTTCCTCAAGCTTGCATTTTCCATCTCTGACACATTTGAGCTCTTAGCATGGATAGAAAGAGAGAAAGAGATTACAGGTTACACGTATAAATGCATTCATGTACATTCGAATTCAGGTACTTTTGTAATGTATATGCAATAGGGATGTAATGTCTGAGAACTCAAGTCAGTCCCGTCAACTCACGGGGTGGGGGTGGGGTTTGTGTAACATTAGCAACACATTATTAGCCGTCTGACAACACAATCAAGCCAAAGGCTAATGATATCAGTCACACTTTATTTTAAGGTTCAGCTCTCGCTATTAACAAACCATTAACTATGGCATTTCAAACTCGTAATTTGCTGCTTATTAATAGTTAGTAAGGTAGTTGTTAAGTTCTGGTATTGGGTAGGATTATGGGTGTAGAACATGGTCATGCAGAATAGGTGCTTTATAAGAACTAATAAACAGCCAACATGTTAATAACAGGCATGCTAATAAGTAACTAGCTAATATTGAGAATTGTTCCCTATACTAAAGTGTTACCATGATTTCAATTAACGTTGCGGATTTTAGAATGATCAAAAGAGCATCTTGTGCTTTAAAGGTGCAATAGGTGATTGTCTTTAGAAACATTTTTGTTATACTGGTTGAAAGTCTCTTCACATCCTGATAGCAATCATTAAGTGGTCTAAATGTATTTATATATGCGTGTATATATATATATATTCGCAGACAGAGCGAGAACGGTAAATGTCAACAACCTGATATTCCTTTCTGGTATTGTAATACTCTAACTGTTTGGTTTAAAAAAAAAGGTAGGGTAGGGTGAAAAACTCCTCCAATTTTCTCCTCCGAAATTGTTTTACCTTTTTTTGTAAAGGGCGTTTAACTTTCTTTGCAAATTCGCTTTGTAAACACTGGGTCGTCACATCTGGCGTCATGCCTGCATGATAACAATGCGTGAGGTCGAGCTAGTGCAAGATGAGCATTTGTGGTTAAAAAGTATAGAAATTTGTACATTTTTTAGAAAACGACAGATCGTTTCACTAGATAAGACCCTTATGGGATTGTGTAGAGTAAGGTGACCAGATTTTTTAAATAAAAACCGGGGACATTTACTAGTTCAGTGGTCAAAATATCACTGAAATCTCACTTGTGATTATCTACAAATTAAAAAGCGGGGACAATATTTTTTAGTTTTTTTTTTAACTGTTGTGGGTTCCATATAGGCCTATTAAAATCATAATTGATAATTACAGTAATGCTTGAGGATCAAACTTACTGTAGTTTTTTAATACAATAGTAAATAGTAACTATTGCAAATAGCAAACATATCAAAACAGTAGTATTATAAAATGATGGCTTTCAGAAAAAAGAATAATTATGAGAACATATGATAAATAAAACTGTATTTAACAAATATGTTATTTTCAAAATGTTTTTAACATTTCCACAACTGTGAGTACAATAATTATAACTTTTAAAATATTACTTTAAGCTTTTGGAAATGGATCTTTTCTATCTCTAATCAGGCTTGTTATTTTGCATTTTAGGCTCATTTTGACCACAAAGTATGCGCTTTCTGCAAAGTAACTGAGCGAGTGTACTGATTATGTGCTTTATTCAATGTTAAAAGTGTTTAATGTGAGTTTAAATATCATACTGCGTGACATTTATAGCCATACTGAAGGCAACAATAGATCATTTACCACAGATCTTGAAAATAAATTTAAGCAAACAAAGCTGCGAAGTCACTCAGTAAGTTTTCAATGACAAAGATGGTATCAGTCACTCAGTATGAAGTTTTAATAATGTTAAAAATGTTTAATATTCATTAATTATTATTCATGAAAAGATTACATTCGTTGGGCTTCTGCGCTTCTGAACGGCTGTGATATTTTAGTGATTTTGTCACGTACATTGCGCTGTTGCGTCGCATCTTTTTACAGTGTATTTCCGGGTTGTTTTTAGCGTGCTGTAAAACGGGGACATTTCCGTGGGCAGCGCACAGTCGAGGACAGAACACCGGGAAAACAGGGACATCTGGTCACCCTAGTGTAGAGCCCTTTGAACCTACATTGAAACTGCAATT
>JAHKKF010531397.1:0-20742 GCA_019740295.1 Labeo calbasu | reverse complement strand
AATTTAGCTTTGATCACAGGAATAAATTACATTTTAAAATATATTCTAGTAGAAAGCAGTTATTTTAAACAGTAAAAATATTTTACAATATTAATGATTTTGCTGTATTTTGAATCAAATAAACGCAGGCTTGGTGAGCAGAAGAGACTTATTTAAATAACATGAAATACCACTAAATGATAAAATAATGTCGTAAATAATAAACAAATGTAAAAATGATTTAACCAGCTCACATAATACAAGTTTTAGCAGATGAACTGATAAAAGGCATTTAAACAATTAAAAGCTTCACATTTCTGCTTTATACTCTCCAAAAATTAGTCCAATTACTTCCACTTTTAGTGCCTCACTGTAATTCCATTGTTGCTTATTTTAAAGAAAATGATAGGAAATAATTCAAAATGACTTCTCATGGTGATCAACATCATGCTGATTGAGCTAAACTTGTATCGAACTCGCAACGTTCCTTTAAAGTAAGAAGCACTCTGCAGTCATGCTCAAAAAGGATGACAGACGCACACCCAAATGTGTAAACAGTGTTGTTTAATGGTGTAGTTTTGCAAAGCTCAGGGTATTTTCCTCAGTAATGTGCTTGGTGTTTGTTCCCCTGCTGTTGCGGAGCTTTCTTGTTTCCCTTAGAGAGAGCAAAGGAGAGCAAAGGCAACAGAAACCGAGCTGGAGAGGTTAGGTTGGATGAGAGAGAGAATATGCGAATCCTGCTGGATGCAGTAGGTGTGTGTGTGTGTGTGTATCTGTCTGTTTTCTGTTTGAAGGAGGCATAGGCAAAGGGCTTGGGGGGGGGGGGATGGGGGTGTAAAAGCAACTGACAAGACAGAGAGAGAGGAATAGGAAGAGAGAGATTGGAGAGGGCAGCCTGCAACTCTGGCAGTTGCTGTGTGATTTGTGGGGTGTAGCGTGCGGCTCGGTGTCAGACCCAAAGACAGAGGGATGATGGATGACTTCATCTATACCTCTCTCTCACACTTTAAAGTCTCTCTCTCTCTTTTCTCAGTACTAACAGACTCCTGGCCAACTCAGTTTTGTTGTTACCTTTACACCATGTCTTAACCTGGTGCGACATGATAAAGCGACAAGCGATATAAATGCCTTCCATGTAAATCTGAGTTGTTTCTAACCAGCTGCGACCAGGACAAGCAATGAGGTTTTTTTTCGGTTTCTATTTCTGTAGCGTTTTCCTGGCCTCGTCCACACTTAAATCTTATTGGTCTGAATAAAAATATAGAATAATGTGTATTTTTAAATGTTTTTGAAATAAGTCTTTTCTGCATTTATTTAGTCAAAACAGTAATATTAAGAAATATAATTACAATTTAAGATAACTGTTTTCTATTCAAATATATTTTGAAGTTTAATTTATTCCTGTGATGCAAAGCTGAATTTTCAGCATCATTACTCTAGTCTTTAGTGTCACATGATCTTTCAGAAATCATTCTGTTATGAGGATTTGTTGCTTATTATTATCAATGCTAAAAACAGTGCTGCTTAATATTTTGTGTAAGCTGTGAGACTTTTATCCAGGATTTTTAGAAAGTTCAAAAGACTAGCATTTATTTAAAATATTTTGTAATATATATATATCAATCTGTCTTTACCTGTCACTATTCCGGTCACGTAATTTATGAATAAAAATATTCATTTCTTTCAAAAAAGAATGGGGGAAAAACTTACTGAACCCAAGCTTTTAAACGATAGTGTATATTAAATGTCAAACATGTTGTGGCATTTTTGCTGGCAGATATATTATTTACAGATTGAAGCTTGAGGGAATAGTTTACTTAAAGATGAATATACAGTCAGCTTACTTATAAAACTCATATGACTTTCTATCCTCCTTGAAACACAAAGCTGAAATTGTAAAGGCTCTGCTGAATCATCAGAGTTAAACTCAAGAACAACTCTTTCAGACAAGTTTTTAAAAAAAAAATCGGATCAAACGATGCTTCAAAAAATGGGTAACACTGTACAATAAGGTTCATTAGTTAACATTAGTTAAAAGAGAAGTCCACTTTCAGAACAACAGTTTACAGATTATGTACTCACCCCTTTGTCATCCAAGATGTTCATGTCTTTCTTTCTTCAGCTGTAAAGAAATTATGTTTTTTGAGGAAAACATTTCAGCATTTTTCTCCACATAGTAAACTTCTATGGTGCCCCAAATTTAAATTAAAACGATCCCAAATGCAGTTGTAAAAGATCCCAGCCGAGGAAGAAGGGTCTTCTCTAGCGTAACGATCAGCTATTTTCATAAAAATAATACAATTTATATAATTTTTAATGTCAAACGCTCATCTTGTCTTGCTCTCCCTGAACTCCGTGTATTCTGGCTCAAGACAGTTAGGGTATGTTGAAAAACTCCAATCATATTTTCTCCCTCAACTTCAAAATCACCCTATATCGCTGTTTTACCATTTTTTGTTGAGGGTGTTTGATCTTCTTTGCATGTTCACTTTGCAAAGACTGGGTCGGAACATCTACAGCGATGTAGGATGATTTTAAAATGATTTTTGAAGTTAAGGGAGAAAATACGATCTGAGTTTTTTGACATACCCTAACTGTAATACTAAATTCAGTGTTTACTAATGCAGTATTAAAATCGCAAGTTGTGTTAACATTAGTTAATGTGCTTTGAACTAACATAAAACAAACAATGAACAACTGTTTTTTATTAACTAACATAACAAAGATGAATAAATACTGTAATAAATATAGTGTTCATTTTTCATTAATGTTAGTTAATACACCTTATTGTAAAGTGTTACCAAAAAATGTTACTTAAAAAAATGACTGTAAATTACATTACACAAAATATGTATTGATATGCCAGTATGCCTTAATACACTGAGGACAGTAAATATTTAAATTTAATTGTTTTCCTGACATGAAAAAAATCCTATGGCTCTAGAAGTTTTAAAATGTAGTGTGCAGGTCATGTGGACCTTTTTTAAAATGTTTTCATGGTGCTTTTATTGTCCTTTTGGTCCCAGTCCACTAGAGGTGTAACGGTACATATTTGTCCCAAACCATCACTGTACGGATGTCATAGTTGGTTCAAACGTAGCATAATTTTTACAAATCTTAAGTCTGATCATTCTGTTTTAAAATAGATCTTGAAATTCTACCATGTAATTCAAATCAAAATCAAGGCTACACTACCTGTCAAAAGATTTTTCATATTTTTTTTTAAAAAAGTCTCTTCTGCTCACCAAGCCTGTATTTATTTGATGCAAAGTACAGCAAAACATTTTAAATAGTTTTGCCATTTAAAATAATTGTTTTCTATTGCAATATATTTGAAAATATTATTTATTCCTGTGATTTCAAAGCTGAATTTTTAGCATCATAACTCCAGTCACATGATCCTTTAGAAAACATTCTAATATTCTGATTTGCTGTTCAAAACAATATAATTATTTTTATGTTTCAGGTTTCTTTGATGAATAGAAAGTTCAGAAGAACAACATTTATCTGAAATAAAAATCTTTTGCAACATTATAAATGTCTTTTTTGTAATTTTTAGTATATACAAAATATACTGACTCCAAGCTTTTGAACAGATACTAATGAAACAAAAGCTTTTTATTTTAGATGAATGCTGATCTTTGGATCTTTCTATTTATCAAAGAATCCTGAAAAATTGATAATAATAATAAAAAATGCATATTAGAATGATTTCCGAAGGATCATGTGACACTGAAGACTGGGGTAATGATGCTGAAAATGTAGCTTTGATCACAGGAATAAATTACATTTCAAAGCATATTAAAATAGAAAACAGTTATTTTAAACAGTAAAAATATTTACAAATTTTACTGTTTTGCTGTGCTTTGGATCAAATAAATGCAGGCTTGGTGAGCAAAATTAAAAATCTTACTGTTCAAAAACTTTTGACTGGCGTACATATATGTAGCGTACATAAATGTCTTTTCAAAATAAATGGAAAAATACATTTCCTGTTGTACTGTTACACTCGTACCATCTACTGTAGAATAAAAAAAGCAGTGTGAGCGTTCTTTAAACCTTCTCTTTTTGTGTCCCATGAAAAAGGCATACTGGTTTTTGAGCAACACAAGTGAGAGTAAATCATGAGTGAAATTTCATTCTTGGGTGAAATATCCCTTCAAAAAGGCATTTAGAAAAAGAAAAAGCTTCTTCTGAGAAATAAAAGGCAGAGAGTGAGAATGAGGTGATATTGTGCACTCCAAAGTCAGGAATATTGCTACAGTCTTAGCCAGCCTTCTGATAATGCATTCAGCCTTGAAAAGGAGCCATGCATGTATTGATATCCAGGTTTAAAGCTCAAAAATAGCACCTCATCGATTTTCTCTCCCTCCTCTCCTCTTTTCCATCTTTCTGTCTTTCTCTCTCACCGTACTTACTATCTAGTAAGTGGATCATACGAGCCTGTGGAATAACTGTGTTTTGCACGAGTGGTTCCTCTTGAAGCTTGCTGTGAACTGAAGATTCTCTCAAACAGGTGTAGCGTTATTAAAACATCAGACATAAAAGAGATCAAATCCGCAGTATGCTTTAACAGAAAAGTGTTGTGCACCTGCATCGCACCTATTCTTCTTTTGACACAGTTTGATTGTTGACGTTTGTATGCTTGAGAACGAAAAAAAGAAAGAAAAGAACCTCCTTGTTTGTCTCTTAAAGGGATAGTGCACCCTAAAACTCTTTCATCATTTACTCACCCTTATGTTGTTCCAAACCCGTATGACTTTCTGCTATCACTTGCTCCTCTCGTCTCCATCTGCCGTCGGTGTGTGTTTGCTGGCGTGTTGTCCCGATCCAGCTTACTCAGGCTTTTCTAACAGGCCACGACGGGGCCATCAGGCCTGCACGCTCTCATAATTACACAGGCTCTTAGGCAACATGCTGATGCTGGGGTAGATAATGATGACGACCGTGTAACGCCGTGACCTCTCCATCACGCACGAGCTCCCTGTCATGGGACGTCCAGTGCTCCTTCCGTTCTGCTGATCTTTTCTACATGGCCAGCTCAAGCCTGTGGGCTCTGTCAGATCTTGGAGTGCGTTTCAGGCAATTTGGCCGGCATCCTGATCTCGACCTTAATCCGTTTCTTTTTTTTCCCCCCCCTCCCTTATTCTCTCCGTCTCGGCCTATTCATGAGCAAAGTGGCCTGAGGGAAGTCTTAATGGTGTGGGTTTGGGAAGCACGGCACGGATGCGCTGCCGTAACGCTACGCACACACGTATGCAGTCACTCTGGAACGTTTTAGATGATGGTAATTGAAGGTAAAAAGAGAAAGGTTGAGATACAAGCACATATTTCTTATTTACTGTGACACAAGAAAGAGGCACTACTCTACATGAAACTGAAAAATAACTAATTGAAAGGGGAATGGGTGTATGTAGTAAGGGGTCAAGGTTTGACTAGTTAGTTTGGCCCTGTGTGCCCCTGCTGGATGATGCCGTGACTACACCATCTTGCTTCAAAAAGCATTTTCTTTTTTTCTGTTGGTGGCTGTTCAAAAGCGGTTGTGAATTGTGACAACATAAATATAGAAGCAACTTATGTCAGTCATATTTCAGTATAGTATAGTAAATGTTTTACCATTGCTATATTTTTTTCAAAAGGCCTTTGAAACCATGACATGAAACTTTTTTTCCTGTCTGTTGCTTTTGACTGCTTTTATTTTATATATTTAAATTATAAAAAAAATTATGTAAATGGATTTCAGTTTATGTATTTATTTATTTTTTTTGTACATTTACATGTATTTATTTAGGAGATGCTTTTATCCAAAGTGACTTAAAAAAGTGACTTGAGGAATATAACAAACACATTTTTTTTATAAAATATTATATATATATATATATATATATATACATATTTAATATTTTATTTTATTTATTTATTTATTTATTTATTTAAACATTTATTTCTTTTTTACATTTACANAATATAACAAACACATTTTTTTATAAAATATTATATATATATATATATATATATATATATATATATATACATATTTAATATTTTATTTTATTTATTTATTTATTTATTTATTTAAACATTTATTTCTTTTTTACATTTACATGTATTAATTTAGCAGACACTTTTATCCAAAGTGACTTGAGGAATATAACAAGCAATAAATTTATTAAACAAATTTTGACCTGTAATTAAAAATGAATAAAATGTATTTTTTTAATAAAATATTCTTTTTAAAAATATTTTACTTTTTAGATTAATTTCATATTTATTTTATTTTTTAAAATGTGTTTAAGTTTTTTTTTATGTTTACATTTATTCATTTAGCAGATGCTTTTATCCAAAGTGACTTACAAATGAGGAATATAACAAGCAATACATTTATTAAACAAATTTTTGCCCTGTAATTTAAAAAATGAATAAAATATTTTTTTATCATTTTTATATATATATATTACTTTAAATTAATTTCATGTAATATTTTATTTTATTTTATTTTATTTTATTTTATTTTATTTTATTTTATTTTATTTTTTTAAACGTATTTATTTCTTTTTTACATTTATATTTATTGATTTACCAGACACTGACAAATATGGAATATAACAAGCAATACATTTATTAAACATTTTTGCCCTGTAATTAAAAATGAATAAAATGTTTTTTTTATATATTATTACTTTTTTAAATGTTTTGCTTGTAATTACTTTCATATTTTATTTAATTCTTTTTTTATTCTTTTTAAAAAATTTATTTATTTCTTTTTTTTACATTTACATGTGTTCATTTAGCAGACACTTTTATCCAAAGTGAACTGTAAATAAAATAAACGAATTAATTTTTTAAAATAAAGTATTTGTTTATTTATTTTACCATTGCTATATTTGTCCATAAAAATGGATCTTTTTTTCCTTTCTCCTACCTTTGACATCATAATTTACGATAGTTATAATTGCCCACGTGCTTGTGTTGCCATCATTTTATTTTCATATATTTTCATAATATTTTTTTATGTATATATTTTATGTAAACACATTTCAGTCTGTTTTACAAAATTTATTTTTTTACATGTACATTTATTCATTTAGCAGACAATTATTTTATTTTATTTTATTTTATTCAACAATCATGGCAAAAAAAAAAGTATTTGGAAATCCTGTAAAAGACAGATTGCTGGGCAGGGTCTTGTGTATGTGTTTTCCCACAGTCTGATCAGTAAAGTGACTTGTTAAATTGCTGTGTGTGTGTGTTAACTGTGACTGAGAGAAAAGTGGGCCTGTACTGAAGTGCTTACAAGCCCACTGACAGTGAGACTGAGAGAGAGAGAGTACTTACACCCCACTGTCTGCGCTGATGGAAGGGGAGGCTAAATTATAGGGCCTGTCAGTGTGCGAGAGGCCAGGCTGATGCGTGTATTCATGTGAGTGTGTGTGCGACATTGGGGTGACCCATCAAATTTGGTTCCACTCGACTCGCTAATGCCCGCGAGTCTGGGAAATCAAGCTGCCACAGAGCGATATACTCTCCGAGGATTTGTTTGCTTGCAGAGTTGAATGGGGCATGTGTGTCAGCGATGGGGCCAGAAACCACTGAGGGAGACCTAGTTGACAATTCTTAATAAATAAATAAATATATTCATTTATGTTTTAAATGTACGCATGAATGACTGAATTTATTTATATATTTTTATTATTTGTCTATTTATTTATTTTATGAACGGCTGTGTTTTAAAGATGCTCTTTTGCAGGCAGATGGTGTAGTTACGACATCTACCAGCAGGGGCCAAACCACCAGACAGCCATATTGTTCCACTGTTTGAAGTATCCTTAATCTAGTACAAAGCGCTCTGTCTGTTTACATACCACAGCATCGAAATGAAATGTACGATATCACTCCCCCTTTCGAGATGAATTTGCAAGTAATCTGATGATCTGCTGTGACGTGTTATTTTTGGCCTGTTTTGGGTTCAGTGTGTTCCAGTTGTGAGGTCATGCTGAAGGGGTCTCAGGTAAGGGTTTGACGGGCCGCCGCTGAGGCGTGGAGGGATCTGGAACGTTCTGATGTATGAATGAGCGCTGAGCTGGCTTCTGACCGACGTCTTACGTTTGGATAGTTTGTGCTTCAGACAAGGCGCTCACACGCTATGTGCGGGAGCGAGAGAGAGAGAGAAATTCTATAAAGGACGTGCTAATGAAGCTGTTTATTTTCCCTGGACTTACTGCCGAACATAATGGGCGCTGGCGCATATCGTTCTCTCACATTCTCTGTGTATTTCGTTCTCTTGGTTTCCTTCTCCCTTTGCTGTATGCATTCTCTCATGAGCTATATTTAGTGGTGCTTGCTAAGGCGTGCATTGATAATATTTTTGCTTTACTTCGTCTTGAATTATTCTCAAAATATGGTGACTTTATTAAAAAAAAAAAATTTTTAGTTTTTTTTTTTTGACGTTATGGCTGATAATTAATTTTTATTTGAATAGTAAAATGATTTTTTTTATTTAATTTTATAATAAAACATTTTATTATATATTTTAATGAAAATTTGTATTATTTAATTTTTATTTTAATTACATTTTTTTATTATTTAATTATTTTATACTTAAACTACAATTCAGTAGTTTGGAGTCTGTACAATATAAAAAAAATAATAAAATAAAATTTGTAAAACTTTTATTGATTTAAAAAATATATATTTTTAAAATGAATCTACTATGCTGACCAAGGCTGCATTTATTTGATCAAAAAACAGTAAAAATAGTAATATTGTGAAATATCACAACAATTTAAATTAAGAGTTTCTATTTGAATATATTTTGAAATGTGATTTATTACCGTAATGTCAAAGCTTAATCACATGAATCACGTCACATGATCCTTCAGAAATCGTTCTAATATGCTGAATTGCAGCTCAAGAAACATTTTTTTGTTCTTAATATTTCAGTGTTGAACATTTTTGTGCTGCTTGTTTTTTATTTTATTTATTTATTTATTTATTAGTTTTTGTAAAAACCATGATAATTTTTAGTATTCTTTGATGAATTTTGATGAATAGAAAGTTTAGAAAGAAAAAAGTTTTTCTTCCCTTTTACTGTGTAAGTGTATGTGTTCTCTCTCAGCTATATTTCATTTTGTAATAAAACATTTTATTATATATTTTAATATAATATAATTTGTATTAATTAACATTTAATTTGTATTATTATTTAATTATTTATACTTATTATTTATACTTATACTTAATAAATACACTACAATTCAGTAGTTTGGAGTCTGTAAAAATAAAAAAAAAATAAAATAACATTTAGTACAAATTTAATTTATTTGAAAAATATTTTTGAAACAATGCTTACCAAGGTTGCATTTATTTGATTTAAAGAAAAAAAAAAAGTAATATTGTGAAATATCACAATTTAAATGATATGTTTCTATTTTTTATTTTTATTTTATTTTTTATTTTTTAATTATTATTTATTTATTTATTTTTGTGGAAACCATGATCATGATCTGAGATGTAGGGTTGTTTACTAAGGAATTAATTTCTATTATTTAATTTTAATTAATTATTTAATATTAATTAATTTCTGTTATATCATACTTTAATACTAACAATTAATATTTTAATTAATGTTAAAATGATTTTTTATTCATTCTTTAATTTTATAACAAAACTTTTTAATATAAAATTTACGTTTTTATTATTATTATTATTATTTTAATTGTGTATACTACATAATATATACTACAATTCAGTAGTTTTAATGTAAAAGTTTTATTTTAAAAATATTCTTAAAATAAATCTGCTGTGCTCACACAAGGCTGCATTTGTTTGATCAAAAAACAGTAAAAACAGTAATATTGTGAAATATCACAACAATTTAAATGAACTGTTTTCCATTTTATAATCTATTTTCTATCATGTAGTTTCTTGAATATTTACATTTTTAATGACTAAAACATCAAGAAATATTTTGTCACCATATTTCGACAATAAAATGGGTTTATTTATTTATAATAAAATCTGTAAATCCGTATTACTTACACCCTAACAAAATCCAGTCAACTCTGGTGTGTTTTGTACAAGCAAGCAGCACTCATATTTTGTACTAAAGCTGTAAATGTCATTTTCTTGTCTCTCACGTTCTCCCAAAAACTCATTTTCTAAAAAGGCTCCATTTCCAGTGCTCTGTTCTTCACCTCCCCAAAACTCACTCAGTCTTTTCCTTTTCCCATAACCTTTGAATACGCATAAACCTGTTTTTTTTTACTCTGCAGGGACACGACAAGCGTCGTAAGCGTACAGGAGGCAGGAATGAAAGGTGTTTAGATTCAGCTGTAGTCTTTAGAGAGAATGGCAGTGGTTAATGTGGTGGAGGGCAGTGTAAAAAACCTGAGGCCTACTCTGCAGAGCTGAACACTAAGTCAGATGGATGGCTTTTACAACGCTCGTAAACATGCAAACATGACGCCCGTAACCTCGGATACAGGAAATGCTAGAGGCTCTCATGATTCCTCCAGTGTCCCATCATGCCAGCATGTGCGTTTAAATCTTTGTCAGGTTTTTGAGTGAGAGGAGAGAACACTGGGTCCTAAACGTGAACTGATGTAGTAAATAATTCACATATATTCACACATATTCTTCATATATATGAGCTATTAATCGAGTAAAAAAAATATGATTATGGCTGCCGTGATTTAATATTCAGTGAGTTCGCGCCGAACTGCAGGTCTCATGATACTGTGTAAACTTGCATTGACAGCTTTATTGATCATAACAAGATGGGAGCATTCTATTATCGACGCTTTGCTCGCTTGTGGTGTATAATTTATTCAAAATCTGATAACAGGTTTTTTTATCCTGCTAAGAGGGCCAGGGAGAAGTTGACTCTGTAGGCACTGTCTGGATTTATTGATTTATACAGCAGCACAACATTCATTCAAGAACATGTGAAGTTTAGCTTACAAATCAGACATTCATCCCTCAAAAATTTGTTTTTGGTGTTAATTAGTTTCATTAAAATAAAAAAAATGTGTCATCATTATTTCTTTCTTTCTTCTTCCTTTTTTTATTGCAAATTATATTGTCAGCATAATGTCAGTAAAACTGAGGCCTTATAAAAAGGCAGACGGAATAGCAGACTCCAGTCATAAAAATGGAATTTACTGTATAACACGGAACGTCACGGAATTTGCCAAATTTTGGATGGATAAATCAAAAGTAGGTCAGTACACTTAAATCAAAATGCGATATGGACTAGTGTCTGTGAATATTAGGTTCGGTTAAAAGTAAAAGTTTGGCTTAACTTGAAGAAACTGTGACAGAAATACATTAGTTAATGTAATGATAGTACTACTACTAATAATACAATTATTATTAAAACTATGGTCATATCGAGTGCAAACAGAAACTTAAAGGTCTTTAGAGCAACCTATCAAAATTAAAGTTCAGTTTAACTTGAAGAAACTGTGACATAAATGTATTACTTCATGTAATGATAGTACTACTAATAATAAAATCATTGTTGAAACAATTTAAAAAAAATATATATTTACCAGAATTTATTTACCCTTAAATGTAAATACACAACAGTTTTTTTCACAGTTATTTTGGAAAAATAAAGAAATAAATGTATTAATAATAATAATAATAATAATAATAAAGAAATACGAAATGTATTCTTTTTTTAGAAAATCAAATTAATTAGAGATGCTATTGAGTATTAAAAATGAATGAAATCAATAAACTGGAATCTAGAAAATTAATGCAAAATTAATTTTGTAAAAATATAACTAAATTTAGAATTAAGAATTTAGTAAAAATATGACTGAATTTGAGAAAAAAATGTATTTCTTTGGGCCTTAAAAAACTATTTTTTGTTAAACTTTAAATAAATTGCTGTTAAACTGTGTCAATTTCAATTACACATGCTTAAATTAGATTCAGTTAGACATGCTTTTTGATTATAGGCATTAAAACAGTCTAGAAAAAAATTAAAAAAGGAAAAAATCTAGAAAAATTAAAACTGAAAAAAAAAGAATTTTCATAGGATTTCAAAAGGCCCTAGTTAAACAAGAATATTCATTCTACACTCATGTTTCTGTGTTTTACATTTTTCAGAATCTTCAAATATGTTTATGCCCAAATGCCCTGTTTGGCCCAGTTTTGCCCTTTGACCCACGGCTCACAATCAATCATGGTTACGTGGCTGACATTAGATCCATGTGGAAAATGATTCTCGTTCTCAGTCACACACATACACATGCACACATATGCACCTGGTAACCGGGTCTCCAAGCGCAGGTGTGGTAAAGGGATCAGGTGTTTTGGAAAACAGCTTGAATATGTGTTAGTGGTTGAGGTGTGAAAATAATATCTTCAGTGGAGCTGCTATAAAGGTCTTGGCTTGTTGTTTATGGCTTAACAGAGTCAAAATGATTCATTTTTTTACACTTGAATGTGAAATGCCTTGCATTGGATAAGAATAACATGAAAATATGTGCATACATATAGTCCGAACAAAAAAAAAAAAAAGGAATGTTCTGGTTAAACAGAATAAACAATTGAGTTTCATAATGATACAAGCATGATAAATTGCGACAATATCGCAGTCGATATTAAGAAAAGCTGCGATGTTTATGTGCGCATCTTGTCAGTGGAACACGGTTCTGTGATCAGTAGTAAATCATCAAATAACACGATCACTGCAGCTGAATAAAAAGAAGATTTAACTGCTTTCATTGATTTAACGTGACTAATAAACACACAACTACGACAATATATGGGTTATCTTACTTCTTATTATCATTTTCATTATAATACAGTATATAATAATGCAGTGCTATTCGACATTGCTTTTATTACTGCTTAGTAGGGCTGGGCGACATATAAAAAAATGTAATATCTCGATATTGTCCAAATTTTTATGATATTCGATATATATCTCGATATGTTTGCATTTGCTTTTAAATAATAAAAAAACATGATTTTCTTTTGCCCCCGTAAAAAAAAAACAAAAAAACAATTTAGATAAAACAGCTATTGTTACAAAGGAAATACAAAATGTTTAGTGTTTAGTTTTATTAAATTAATGTAAGTGAAGTAGTGCAAAACAAGTACAGAAAGTGCATTCTGTCAACTTTTTTAGTGCATGCAATTCGCAATTTGATTTGCATGTGCGACTGCGGGAAATAATAAGTATTTTTCCAAGTTTTTACCTAAGAACAGTGAAATTCCTAATAGTAATTCCAAATAGCCTATGTTTCTCTATTCAAGTGTTACTAATTGTATGGCTCGCCAGCCTCATGCGGCTCGCCAAGCTTTAATTTGTAGCTCTCGTGGCAGTAAACAGTACAATGATATTATCAATACAGA
Organism: Labeo calbasu; assembly: GCA_019740295.1. Classification (NCBI taxonomy): domain Eukaryota; kingdom Metazoa; phylum Chordata; class Actinopteri; order Cypriniformes; family Cyprinidae; genus Labeo; species Labeo calbasu. Next base: position 7,395 of record JAHKKF010531397.1, on the reverse strand, counting down.
GATTTCATAAAAACATTAAAAATAAGCAGGGCTGTAACATAACTTACACAAAAACTCACACCGTGTCTACACAGTCCCGCGTTCAAGTACACGCAATAGGCTGAAACTTGTCACAAAGCACCTGCAAAAGTAACTACCATAAATGTTTCGGGGGGAAATCATAAGCAGATATTGTAATTATTAATAAACTAGTGTTTTCTATTGTCGCAAGGATGAGGTTGCCGATCCTGACTCGCCATCTCCTCTTTGGACGCGCCTTTACAGAGAAATGCATCTTTACAGATTACATAATGAAAGAGTTTGTTTTATTTCGTTAAGTAATAATTTAAAGCTTTTTATAGATATATTTATCATGTCTGTGAGGTATGTATTTGCTGAGTTTCGGTTCATTTTTGTGAAGCGCTCCTGTTGAGACAACGGAAAGCGCATCATGTTTGTGTTCTTTATTTTATAAAAGCACCGTTTTATTGATATTGTGAGTGCACACAAATAAAAGTAGACCCTTTACAGTTCCGAATGATGTATTACTCTTACCGTTATGAGCAAAAATGACGGAATATTTGAAATGGTTGTGCACACACTGGAGCCTCCATGCCCTGCAAAGCAGCTTTAACCTCCACTACCCGCACACACGATTGGAATTTTGAGAAAATGTATCCTTGTAACAGCGAAGCTCTGATTCGGGAATTTGAACTCTTGATATCTGGCAACCGCATTCACGTCTCTTTTGGGGGTAATACGTAATGGGATGTAATATTAGACGTTCAGCGCATTATTTTTGGGATAATTTGCTTGAATTTGAAATATTCGATATTCACAATATTTTCCGAATTTTACATCGCCATCAAAATTACTGCGATATTATCGCTAATATTCGATATATCGCCCAGCTCTACTGTTTAGAATGCTATAAAATATTTTGCGTGCCTTATTCTGTGTAAGAAGCCACATCATCTCACAGAAGGATTTATTTCAATCACTCAACTGAAGTTATGAAGTGAGTTTTAAGTAAAAACATGTTATTAAATTTGGTAAGTACACGTGCTTTCAGATTTAGCAGCTTTTACGTTACTACACAGCCGTAGTTCATCGAGAAGCTACGCAAGCAACTTTATTATCGCAGCGCGATTTGATAATATCAATGTATAATATCGATGATATCGTCTGTGTGGTTTTGCGTAGCAACGTCTGTGTCTGTGTATTGACGCTGCTCTATCTGAAAGCACGTACGCGATGGAGATTTACTGCTGATTACAGTACCGGCTTTAATGACAAAATGCGCATGGATATTGCATGCGATTTATTGTGCAGCCCTAATACAAAGTGATCGTTGAATTAGGATCAGATTGGCTTCCATGCGTCCAGCTTGAATGAAGCTTTTGAGCATCGTATCAACATGTGAACAGCTTGAGCCAATGTGAACACCAAATCGGATGCCCGGTTCTTAGCAAATCAATAAATCTGAAGCTAATATCATCAGTAAAATAAGGTGACATGCCCAGCGGGTCTTCGAACTGCGGCAAGTGTGCGGAGCCTCTGTCATTTCACACCAGTGCTATCTGGAGAATTCTCCAAACCAAATTTTCTAAACCGCATTATATTTTGATTTATTCGTGCTTTGTTCGTCCTCGACGGTGTCGTGATTGATTTAGCGCTGTTCTGACACAAACAAAGCCGGGCCCAGATAATCGCGTTTACACAAGATAGAATTCTAATGAGGGGGAGAAATGATCTTTCAGTGAAATCTATCTGATCTGGGGCGTTCTCTAATAGCTCTGTCTGTCTGTGACCCGAGAGAGGACGGCAGTGAGCCCCACGGTGGGCTAGCGATTTCAGCGGAGAGCCCATTAGGAAGCAATATTGCATGTATTTTTTTTCCTCCTTCTTCTTTATCAGGCGTTCATTAGGGCTGCTGGGATGAGTCATGCATATCCAAATCAGACAGATTTGATTTCATACGCACACACGCGCGGGCAGAAACGCAAGCAAATGCTTTTCAATTACCTGAAATGAGGGAAACATTTTCCTGCGTTTTTAACCAGCAAACACGGGGGAGTGGGTTATTTGCGTGCTCTGTCTGTATATATCATACGACGAATTACTGCTACATAAGCATGTTTTTTCAACAAACTTCTGTGTACCACCTGCTTTCCACGAGTGCTAATAGTTAATTGCGCCAGGCAAATAGTGCTGACTTTTGTGAATAAATCTATTACGAGCCTAATTTTACAATGCGTCTGAAGTGTAAAAACCCCTGAGATGTTTGCAAAACACTTTTACGTGCACATGAGACACAGGAAAATTAGATAAAAATAAATGTGAGTTTTTCATGCTTTCAGGAAAATGTTCATGCACAAAAGTCGATTATTTTTTCCCCTTAAATTAATAAAAAGTGACAATAAGACATTTATAATGTTCCAAAAAAATTCTGTTGATAATAAATGCTGTTATTTTGCACTGTGTTCATCAAAGAATTCTGAAAAAAAAGCACAGTTTCAACTAAAATATTAACCAGCACAGCTGTTTTTAACATCGAGGATAATAAATGTTTCTCCAGCACCAAATCAGAATATTACAGTGATTTCTGAAGGATCATGTGACACTAAAGACTAAGACTACTACTAAAACTATCAATGAAACATTTTTTTAAGGATTATTTACCTGAAAAAAATTACCAGAAATTCTGTACCAAAATAAAATAAAAAGTATTTCTAAAAAGAAAAAAAAATAAATAATAAAAAAATGCTATAAAATCAGTTCTTATTAAAAATTCATTAAACCATTAAAATGGAATCCATCAAAATCCATTGAATCCATCGAAAACAGAACTTGGTAAAAATAAAACGTATTTCATAGGGCCGTAATAATAATTATTTTTTTTTTAAACTCTTAATAAATTGCTGTTAAATTGTTTACGTTTCATGATTTCAATTCATTAGACATGCTTTTTTATTAATTAACTTAACCGTTAAAACAAAATGGCTGCCGTCACAGGAATAAAATATGTATTTAAATAAAAATGTCCATTTAAATTGTTATAATATTTACACTGACCAAAATTATAAACGCAACACTTTGTTTTTGCCCCCATTTTTCATGAACTGAACTCAAAGTTGGAAATATACAGAAATTGAATAAAGTTATCAAAAACGAAATACTAAATTAAATATAGATGAATCCTTAAAGCTACAAAAGTTATGGATTTTTTTTTCTTTTGTTCTTTGAGTAAAAGACATCACAGCAGCTGGGTTATTAGGTTATTTGGCTGCTATTAACATAACGCTGATCTGACATGCATGCTCGCAGTTTTATTCATAAATATTTGTAATGCTGTTATTTTACGCCTTAAATATATATAAAGCGCTTTGACAGGACTATTAAATGGTGTATATTTGTAGCAATAGCCAACAATACATTGTAAGGGGTCAAAATTATCGATTTTTCTTTCATGCCGAAAATCATAAGGATAGTAAGCAAAGATCATGTTCCTTGAAGATACTTTGTAAATTTCCTACCATAAATATATCAGAGCTTGATTAGTAATAGGCATTGCTAAGAACTTCATTTGAAATAGGAGATTTTTTTTTGCATCCTCAGATTTCAGATTTATTTCAGATTTTCTCTGCCAAATATTGTCCTATCCTAGCAAACCATACATCAGTGAAAATTTATTTATTCAGCTTTTAGGTGATGTATAAATCTCAATTTCAAAAAACTGACCCTTATGGTTTTGTGGTCCAGTGTCACAAATGTGCATGAGGCAGCAAAATACTGGTGCAGACTGTCCATGCTTAAACTGAATTTCAAGTGGTTACTTTTTTTGTGCTGAAATATTGCACGCAAAATTGGTGCAACTGTTTAGTGAATTCACCTCACAGAGAGACAACTTAATGTTATTTTCTGTTTTCATGCGGCGAGTACATTCCTTCTAAATGAAACATGAACTTCAACCTTTAAACGAGCATGCGGTGAACTGGCTCCTGACCTTGCATTCTGCAATGTTTTATTAGAGAACCGAGACAATAGTCTGTCTCCCTCTCTCTCTCCAGTGACCTGCTCTCAGGACGGCCTGTGCAGAGCAGCATCCACCAAACCAAAGTCAGACAGGCCCATTAAAAGGCAGGAAGTGGGGAGGCTAAGCTGATTATGCAATGTTTGTATTCTACTCAGTGCGTCGTCTCTCTCGCGCCGTCTGTCTTTCTGTCTCTCTCCCTGAATTGTCTCTTTCCTCCTGTTCTCTTTCCACTGAGGGGAGATGTCAAACAGGCCAGTGATATTTACCCGCTTTATCCCAAACAAACAAACCAGTGCTCAGAGTAAACTGCTCTCCCAGCACTGATCCAAGATCAGGGCATCACACTGGGAAGCCGTTGTTTTTACATTTTATTTGTTGTCATTAGTTTTAGTATTAGCATCAAGGTTATAAAGAATGTGTGTAGGTTATCTAAATTCCTCAAGCATCCTATTATGTATTTTTTACAAAATGTGATGCATGGATATTTGTATTTGGATGTTTCAAATAAATCCTGTTCTTTTGAACTTTATCAAAAATCATGGTTTATGCAAAAATATTAAGAAGACGTTTTAAACATCGATGATAATAAGAGAACCTAAACACCAACTCAGTATATTAGAATGATTTCTGAAATATTATGTGACACTGAAGACCGAAATCGTGGCTGCTGAAAATTCAGCTTTGGGTGCGTAGAAATAAATTACATTTTAAATGGTAAAAATATATTTTGCAGTATTGTTTTCCTGTATTTTTGAGAATAAATGCAGCTTTCTTACAATTTTTAACAATATTTTACTGTAACCGTAGGTTGTCTTTCAAATACATATTTTCACCACAAATTATTTTAAATTTGACATTACATAATTGTACAGTATTACACAGGACAATTGCATGTTTTGTTTTGTTACATCTAATAATACCGTTAGTCAATTAACATGTTTTAACTGTAGTATTTTTACATTCTTTTCACTTTAAAACTTCAATTTAACTTACAGTAAATCACACTTAAAATAAAATTGTTACAAAAATACAGTACTATTGTACAGAACAATGCACTTCTCAAAGTAAAGTAACAATACAGTTTAAAAATAATTTGAATTATTATTTCTTAGGAATATTTCACCGTATACGTCGTTTATATCACACAATTTTATATCCATGTTTTATTTTTTCAATTACATTTTTCATCCATGTTTTAAATAAACCTAAAAAAAATTCTTACAAGCTTTCTTACAAATTTTAATAATATTTTACTCTAACCATAGATTTGTTGTCTTTCGAATACATATTTTCACCGCAAATTATAAGATCATTTTACAATTTCTGACATTACATAATTTTACGGTGTTTCACAATTTAAAATTACATGTATTGTTTTGTTACATCTAGTAATGTAGCTTTTCTCGTACAGTTAACCAATTTAAATGTTTTTAACTGTAGTAATTTTACATTATATTTGCTTTAAAAGTTCGATATAACTTACAGTAAATCAAGCTTAAATGAAAATGATTACAAAACTATCTATATATTATACCACTATTGTACAGAACAATGCACTTCTCAAAGTAAAGTAACAATACAGTATTAAATAGTTTTAAAATAATTGAATTATTATTTCATAGGAATATGTCACACAGTATGCATTGTTTATATCACATTTTACATCCATTTGGGAGTTTTGTTACATCTAATAATATGGCTTTTCTCATACAGTTAATCAGTTTACATGTTTTTACTGTAGTTTTTGTTCTTTTTGCTTTAAAAGTTTGATTCAACTTACAGTAAATCAAACTTAAATTAAAATGGTTACAAAAATATACTACTATTGTACAGAACAATGTACTTCTCAAAGTAATGTAAAGTAACAATACATGTTTTAAACAAACCTAAAAAACAGAGGTTTTTATTTTAACACTTTAACAATATGTTACTGTTAGCATAGATTTGTTGTCTTTCAAATACATATTTTCACCGCAAATTATAAGATAATTTATGACTTAACATAATTTTAGAGTATTTCACAATAAAAGTATATGTATTGTTTTGTTACATCTAATAATATAACTTTTCTCTGACCAATTTACATGTTTTTACTGTAGTATTTTTGCATTCTATTTGCTTTAAACACTCTACAAACCTTTTTCTTACAGTGTACACTCTTAAAAAGAAAGGTTCCAAAAGAGTGTTTTTGATGTGATGCCATAGAAAAACTTTTGAGTTCCCCAAAGAACCTTTTATTGAAAAGTTCTCAAAAGAACCATTTTGAAAAACATTTAAAAATCTAAAGAACCTTTTTTTGACTCTAAAGAACCTTTTCTACATTTGAAAGGTTCCATGGATGTTCAAGGTTCTTCACAGAACCACTGATGTCAATAAAGAACCTTTATTTTTAAGAGTGTAGCAGTGTTTAAATCTTAAACATGAATGAATAGTGTCTTTCCGAACTACGAGGAATTTAAATGACGTATTTGGGAGGCTTCTTAATGTAGGAGCGCTGTATTGTATAAAGCAGGAGATTTTCTGTGTGTAAAACTGCAGGATAAGGCTCAGCGCCCATGGCTTCATGGAAAGGCCGGGCTTTCCATCTCGCAAACAAACGGCGCGCATGTATAATACCAGGCTTGTGGTGTTGTTGCGTTCAGTGAATTCTCATGTCTCACTGAGCGTGTGTGGGCTCACCTCACAGCAGTGCTCGACTGTGGGCTGTGTTTTTCTCTGTTTTCTCTCTATATGTATCATACAGCGGTGGCTGAATGTGAAACCAGAGTACACCGTCGTTCCTAGACCTGAAAGCCACTGTGCCAAGCTGGCAGCGTAACGGATCTGTGCGGTAGGCTGCTATTAGAGCGTGGGCGACGTGTAGACACCAGCTTTGTCAGGGTCACACGCTCCTCCCACCCACTCAGTACACACCGTTCCAGGGCAAACAGTGCTCTTCCTGTTGGTAAACACCATTCTTTCTTTCCTCTCTGCGTGTTCTAGAACAGGGACATCCATGTGTTGCACCATGTGCTACATATGTGGTTTTCAAGGCCCTCTGTGTCAAACCAATCCTTCAGTTAAATCAAAAGGCATCTTTAAGTAAAAAAAAACCCCAACTAACCCAAATGCTGTTAGTTTTGGTGCATCCCAGCTGTAGGGCCCTACGATTTCCACTATGCGTTATCATACTATGGCCATTTCAGATGCCTGTCAGTGTGGCGTCACACGGACAGAGGCCGCTCCAACGATAGTTGATTGACATGAGCGTCTTACCTCAGATCAGCTGTAACAGTCTGACCCCCATTGTTTCGATGCCGGAGCAGGGATGTAAATTAGACAAGAATATCTCCGATTGAGCGATTGAGGTGTTGTGTTGCTGGATGTAATAATGAACATAG
>JAHKKF010531396.1:0-11221 GCA_019740295.1 Labeo calbasu | reverse complement strand
GTGTATTTTTTTCTTTATATATATATATATATATATATATATAACATACATATATGGAGCAGTCTGTATTTAGTAGAATGTAAAAGAATGATTATTAGTTCCACACACAGAGATCTGGTAATTCTACATTAATTTAAAAGAGGAAAAACTACACTGTCACAGTTTAATTCTGTGGAAATTAAAGATGAGTGGTAAAGTCATAAAAACATATGACTCCTTACTGTAATCATGTTTACTGATCGCTGGTATACAAGGAGTCGCTGGTGTGTGTGTGTGTGTGTGTTTTTATATATATATATATGTTATAAAATATGCATGGAATAATAAGAATACATTTTACATAATAATAATAAATAATAATATTAAGTATTTTTAATACATTTTACGCAATAATAATAATAATAATAATACATTTGTAAATAAAATTCATTTTATTTTTAGCACACCATCATGTGACTGGCCACGTAAGCAACACATTTCTGGGTTCGCAGGATTCCAGAACTCACTTCTCCACTGTAAATAATGACCGTTGTGTTCAGTGTTGAGATATGCTCACGCTGATGTAGCGCTTGTAGTTGATTCATGTTTTGCTTGCGAAAGCATGATCATGGGCACGCTTTGCTCATGAGCCATGTGCTTTTACGTGAAGCCGCGGCTCACCTCGACTGCTTCCCGTTCCGGTCCTTCTATTTCCGGGTATGAGGCCATTGCGACGTGCGTTGATGGGAAGCAATAGAAAGCGAAGAAGGTTCCGCCGAGTGAAACACCGCAAACCTCTCACTCCTTGCGTTCCTCGATCAAGCTTCCAGATGAGTTTGTTAGTCTGTCTCAGTACGGCAGACTTTCTTATTCAGAGCTCCTAAACGGGCGGAATGGTCAGAGGCAGCATCGCTAGGAGGGCGTAAGCTGTTTGAAGCTTCTGGACAAGCTGCGTCCGTCCTGCACACCACAGCTATGTTGTGGGCATTCAGGCCACGGTGTTATGAGATCCGGATGAGGGTGGTTCCAACCTAGAGCTACAGGAACTGCATATAATGACCGATTACGCTCTCTGAGCTATGAAAGTTGCGGCGCAGGCTCTGGGAAGGGTGATGTCCACTTTGTTGGTCCAGGAGCACCACCTGTGGCTTAACCTGTCAGAAATGCAGGAAGTTAGAAGTCCGCTTCTTGAACCCCCATTTTCCAGGTCGATCCTTTCGGCGACACCGTAATAGAATTTGCCCCTATCCCTCCCCTTAGCTTCTCAGAACTACCTGACTTGGCTATGCGACTTGGCTATGCGAGGTGTCCGCCAAGACCTATGGCATTCTCTTACAAATCAGCTCAGGGCGAGAATGCTGTGGTTCTTCAAGCGGAAATCGCAGCCCTCCTGGGAAAGGGTATGATAGAGCCTATCCCCTCAGCCAAAATGAAGAAAGGGGTTTGTCAGTCCCTATTTCATTGTACCCAGGAAGGGTGTTGGACTTGGGTGTTGGTTTTTTGAATCGGGCCCATTCAAATATTAACCCTTGAACACACATTCCTTTGTGTGTCAGGGTTCAAGATTGGTTTGTGGCGTTGGACCTGAAGGATGTGTACTGTCATGTCTTGATCCTTTCAAGACTCGGTCTTCGAGGTCGGGCTCATCAGTACAAGGTTCTCCCTGCAGCCTATCCCTGTCGCCCCACACCTTCATGAAGGTCACAGAGGCTGCCCTTGCCCCCTCTGGGAAAGGGGGAATATGCATTCTCAGTTATCTCGGTGACTGGCTGGTCCTAGCACACTCACGAGGTTCGGTTTGCACTCTCAGGGATGTGGTTCTCAACCACCTGGCTCGATTGGGATTTCAGGTCATCTGGGAAAAGAGTAAACTCTCCTCAGTACAGGGTTTCTCTTTCTGTTTGTGTGGACTCACTATTCTTCATGTCTTGCCTAAGACTGTGCATAGTCAGTGCTGTAGTGCGTGAGAGCACTCAGGTTCAGTACAGCGGCCCCCCTTTTATGTACCAGGACTCCTGGGGCATATGGCATCCTCAGCCGCGGTCACGGTGCTGGACCTGATGCATATGAAACCGCTGTAACACTAACTTCATACCGAGTCCCAAGATGGGCGTGGTGTCCAGGCATCACACTTTGTGTTGCAAACCTTCAGCCCTTGGGGACACATTTCTTTCTGCGGGCAAAGGTGCCCCTAGGACAAGTGTCTAGACGCACAGTGTGTCACAACAGTTGCTTTCAAGTCAAGCTGGGGTGCCATGGGCAACGGGCATGCAGCCTCAGGGTCCGGTTAGGCCCTCGACAGCTTTGGCATTCAATTGCCTGGAGTTGTTGACAATGCTTTGGGCCCTGAAGAGGTTTCGGCCTTTGTTCAGGGCAAGCATATGTTGGTCTGCATTGACAACACAGCGATTGTGGCACACATCGACCACCAGGATGGTGTACGCTCCTTTCGCATGTCACAACTGACCCACCATCTCCTACTCTGGAGCCAGCACAGACTCAAGCTTCTGTGTGCCACTCACATTCCGGGCGACAGGTTTGCTCAGAGGTGAGTGGAGGCTCCACCCTCGGACGCTCTGGCTGTTTTGGAGTCGATTTGGCCAGGCACAGGTAGATCCGTTGCCTCACCAGAATCCACTCATTGCCAATGGTGGTACGGCCTGACCGAGGATCCCTCGATTCAGATCCATTGGCAGTCAGCTGACCGAGCGGCTTATCCCCCAGTGAGCCTTATTGCACAGACACGGTGCAATGTCGGGAATGACTCAGAACAGATTCTCCTGGTAGCCCTGTTTGGCCCAACGGAACTTGGTTCTCGGAGCTCGTGCTCCTACCATTGTTTCCTTCCTGACACGTCCCCCTGAGAAAGAACCTCCTTCCTCAGGGGAAGGGCACAATCTGGCACCACGCCCAGATCTCTGGAGCTTCCTTCTACAGTCCCTGGACGCGACCAGGAAGTCCCCAGAAACCTTCCACCCCCAGTGGTAAGCACCTTATGCAGGACTGGGAAATCTTTAAGCCCTCTCTGTCATTTGTGCCTGGAACTCGGGTCGGTAACTCTCACGTTGTTCTGAGAACCCGGACTGAATACGTGCCCACGGTAACCACCACTCCCTTCAGAGATCAGGTGGTGAGCCTGCAAGCTATTCCTTCCCAGGAATATGACCCCAACCTGACCTTATTATGCCCGGTCCCTGTCCTATGCATTTACCTGGAATGTTCTCAACACTTCTGACGTTCTGGTCAGCTCTTTGTCTGTTATGGAGGACAGCAGAGGGGAAAGGCTATCTCCAAACAAAGGATCTCCCACTGGCTTGTGGATACGATCCGTACGGCCTACCAGGCCAGAGGCTTACCCTGTCCGCTGGGAGTGAGTGCCCATTCGACCAGGGGCATCGCTGCCTCGGCAGCTCTTGCGAATGGGGCCTCTTTAACATCTACATGTACAGAGCTGTAGGTTGGGCTACACTAAATACACTCGCCAGATTTTACAATCTGCGCATGGAACCAGTATCTGCTAGAGTCTTGAACGCAAGCTCTCCGACTCAGCTATCTGGTTTGGTGTAGAGCTTGCTTAAGCGCTTCTCCTCACAGTGATTACGCTTCTCTAGTTTCAGTAGGGTTCCTGACGTGAACCCTGAACATCTTCTCCATCACTTGGCACTTCTGGACGTAGCTGGGTTTAGTGAACTCGCTACAAGAATCCAACACAAGGTAAGATTACTTTTGCTAACTCTTGGTTGGATTTGTGCCCCGTATGTAGTGGCTCCTCATGTTGGCCCCATGTGTGTAATTTCCACCTAAAACTCTGTGTGGTGCGGTGTTTCCCCCCCCGGGCAGGTTGTGATCTCCGTAGTGCCTTTTTCCCACGGGAAACAGTCACTTTCCCAACGTTCTCAAGACACTCAGCCACTCCAATGAGGAAAGGCCCAGCTGCAGGACACTGCTGTTACAGGTCAGTTCTTGGATGTTGGAAGGTCACAAAGAGGTGACCTGCACTTATGTTAACACTTTGGCTTGTTACTATCTGCGCCCGAGGACTCGTGACGCAACCAGACTTGTGGCGTGCTTATATAGGGACCCCTATTGTCGTACACTTGACACAACTCGGAGTGTACAACAGATAGGGAACGTCTCGGTTACGTATGGTAACCCTCGTTCCCTGACACGTTGTGTCCTCCATGCCACAGCTCTGGACCGCCTCTGAGTGAGTTGAGATGCTTCGACTCCTCAGAACAGAATTAGTGATCAGAGCACACGCTGCCCTACTTATACCCGGATATCCAGGGCGTGGCCAGCTATGCAAAATCTGCATACCCAATTTCATTGGCCTTTTCTCAAAACTATCAGAGATGTTTGGGCTCCCAAGGGCGACCCCTAGTGATGTACACTTGACACAACGTCTCCGTTCCCTCCATCAGGGACCAAGGGTTACCATAAGTAACCGAGACGTTATTAATTAAAACAAATAAATACATTTGCAATAATATTAATAAAATAATCAAATAAATTAATACATAAATTAATCTGTGAATGTTAGTTTATATAATTATTCATTGCTCATGTCAGTTTACAGTGTATTTAATTACCAGAAAACTTGAATTTAAGACTGTATTAGTGAATGTTGAAGCTTACATTAAGGTTATTAAATGCTGCACTGGTTAACCAATGTAGTTAATGTTATCGAGTGAAACCTCGTAACTTAGATAAATAGCTCACATCCTAATGGGTAATTTTGCTTATTTTCAACCTCCGCATATGTTTGTAACTTGTGTACTTTGTATGTGTAGTCTTTCTCCATGTTACCTGCACCCAGATATCACAGTTTATTTGTCAGAAAAAGTCTGCTGGAAGACACAAAACACAGAAAAAAAAATCTGTGATCTCAAAAAATCAGAAAGTTGATCATCATAGATCTGGTTCATTGTTCTTTCTCTTTCTGTCTTCAGTCTGTATAGATGCAGTATTACAGAGAAACAGTGTCTCATCCTGACTTCAGCTCTGAAATCAAACCCATCACACCTGAGAGAACTGAACCTGAGCTGGAATAAACTAGGAGACTCTGGAGTGAAAAACCTCAGTGATCTACTGATGAACACACAATTCAAGCTGGAGAAACTACAGTTAGTATCATTATACTCTACAGCGGTGACAGTGAGATTAAAGTTTGCTGTTTAAAGACAATTGGACCCAAGTTACATTGTTTATACTGTAGCATTGCATATTTCAGCCATGTGTCATAAATATACTAACTAATAAATAATTAGGTTTAAAGTATTTGAAAATTTGTAGTGATCATCTACATGTTGTTCTGCAGAAATATCATCTGCTACTACAATAGATAAAAGAATAAGCAAACAAGAAATACTAATATTAAAACTAATAAGAATAAACAACAGTTTCCAGCGCACAGAACTAGTGACACAATTACAAACAGATTATGGGAACTACAACACATCACATCATCATGTGTGTTCACAGCAAGTGCTCATAATACAAAGTTTCAGACATCAGTCAAAATAAGAGCTAGAACAGGGAGAATTATGAAAATTATGTTATGATTTTTTTTGTTTGTTTGTTTTTTTGGTAACACTTTCTATGAAGCCCCTATTTATAATACATTATAATGGTATTTCTAAGGCACTATAATGAATGCATAATGCATTATAAAAAACCTTAAGATATGTTATATCTCATGAATAATCATAACAACAATTATAATACATTATAATACTTGAGTATTTGAGGTTATAACTTTTAAGATTCAGATTATTTATAAAACACAATGGACAGAGTATAAAATCTACTTAATTTATAATGGACTATATCATATTAAATTAATTTTTTACATTATACTACATTTTATTTTGATGGTCCCCCTAGTCTATTGACAATAAGCAACTTTCCTTAGAGCAGTGGTTCCCAACCACGTTCCCGGAGGCCCCCCAACACTGCATTTTTCCCATGTCTTCTAAATCAAACACACCTGATTCAGATAATCAGCTCATTAGTAGAGACTCCAAGACTTGAAATGGGTGTGTCAGACAAAGGAGAGATGCAAAATGTGCAGTGTTGGGAGGCCTCCAGAAATGTGGTTGGGAATCACTGCCTTAGAGTAGTAGTAGACTTAGGTTAAGGTTAGGCTAGGTAGTAAGTTCACGTACTTGCAAAGTTACTTATAATCAGTTTGTCTTTTGGGGAACCATCAAAATAGCATAGTGTTAGCATATATTTAGCATACTACTAATAATAATTACTGCTAGCTGACATGAAGTACCATCAAAATAATCAAACTGATAATACAAATGTGTCATATTACACATTCATCTGATCTGATACCTGATCTTATGGCTCTTTGAGACATATTGTTATTATTATTATTATTACTTGGCTAATAATGCACATGGCTTTGTCTTTGTTTTTGTTGGCCATGTGCTCCTCTTGCCCTGCCTTCTTGTTTCCAGTTACCCCGCCCCCTTGTTTAGGCCTAGTCTAGTCCTCGTTTACGTGATTGTGTCCACCTGATCTTTGTGTTCCTGCTCCTTTATAATGTGCTCCTTTCCCTCTTGTTGGTGCTGGTTCGTTGTGTTTATTCCTTGTGTGTAAACTGAACCTCCTGTTAGTTAACTAGTTGTATTAGTAGTGTTAAATTATTCTCTTCCTGTCAGTCTAGCTTTGTATTTAGTTCTTTTGTAGTTTAGGTTTTCTTGACTTTTTCTATTTTGCTCAAGATCAGTCCCTGTTTTTATTCTTTGTTCTGGTTTTCTCAAGCCTCTAGTTTGGTTGCTTTCTTTATTTTGATTTAGTCTTTGCCCTGTTATTATTTTAGTTATAGTTTTTAGTGTTTGCTCTTTTGCTTCATTCTTTTGCTTAGTTGCTTTCTGCAGTTTGAATCTATGAGTCTATTCCCCTCCTCCTAGTCTTAGTGAGTAGTCAGTCTTATTTTGCTGCTGCTTGTTCTCTCTTGTGGTCTTGTTTTGTATGTCGCATTATGTCCTATGTTTGTTCCTGTTCCATGCCGTGATTCTCCCCCAGGCTGCTGTTCTCAAGGCCTGGCTCTGACTGGACTGGTTCCACTACAGCTCAAAGTATCAAGCCCAGGTTTCTCAAGCTGCTGCCTGATCTTCAGGGTTCTCATTGACTAGTGTTGATTTGTTCTCCAGTCAAGCATGGTCCAGGTCTGATTTCGGCAGGCCCCGTTCTCCAGCAGACTGCCCTTTCCTACTGTTTGGACTCTCACGTCCGCCGTGTACCTCCCTTGTCTTGTCAATAAACCTCACTCACTTGATCATTCTGCATCTGGGTCTTTTTCTCTAGTAAACTGATGTGACAAACCCTGACAAAAATGATACAACATACTAAAACCTTTTTTTTTCTTTTTCTTTTTTTTTTTTTTTTTTTTTTTTTAATAATGCATTCATTAAAATGCCTTAAGAATACCCTCATAATGTATTATAAATACAGGCTTCATAGAAAGTGTGTGTTTTTTTTTTTTTTTTTTTTTTTTTTTTTTAATGATCGTTGTCTTTTCTCTTTCTGTCTTCAGTCTGTTTTATTGTAGTGTTACAGTGAAGCAGTGTCTCATCCTGACTTCAGCTCTGAAATCAAACCCATCACACCTGAGAGAACTGAACCTGAGCAGGAATGAACTAGGAGACTCTGGAGTAAAAAACCTCAGTGATCTACTGATGAACACACAATTCAAGCTGGAGAAACTACAGTTAGTATCATTATACTGTCAATTTAATTTAGTTAATTTTACTATTGGTTTTTATATTGATTCTATATATTAATTTACATTGGTAAAATTCACTTATTTGTTAACTGAGGGTCCAGACTTGGATTGTAACTAGTCTCCTCAAATACTCCTCTCTTGGTTTGTTCATTCATATATTAGAAGTTTCCATGATTTTGCTGGTGTATTAGTGAATGTATGGCATTTACTTATTATGCATCATAGATCTGATTCATTGCCTTTTCTCTTTCCGTCTTCAGTCTGTGTTTATGCAGTATTACAGAGAAACAGTGTCTCCTCCTGACTTCAGCTCTGAAATCAAACCCATCACACCTGAGAGAACTGAACCTTAGTGAGAATGAACTAGGAGACTCTGAAGTGAAAAACCTCAGTGATCTACTGATGAACACACAATTTAATCTGGAGAACTTAATGTTAGTATCATTATACTGTACAGCAGTTACAGTGAGGTTTAAATTTTACTGTTTAGATTATTTTAAGACAACAGACTGAAGTCACATTTATAGTGCTGCATTTTTTTTCCCCTCCATTTTCAGAAAGGTAAAGCAATACTATTAGTTAATGGGTTTGTATGTGTTTTAGAAAGAGCATTAAACTTGCTGAAATCTTACGTTTGCTGTGAAACTAAACAGATATGAAAACAATAAAAAGTGTAACAAATAACAGTACATTATTCTGACAGTCACATTAATAGTGGACTAATAGTTCTTTTCATTAAATCTTCTGTTATTCAAAATGTATATTTTGTATTTATGTAAAATAACTTAAAATAATTTATTAATGTATTGGCTTGTCTTGCATTTAAATGATGAATTTAGACCATTTAAGTTTTCATTTGTCTATTGTGTCTACATTAATCCTATATATTAAACTAAATGAATGAAATGCACTTTTTGAGTGAGGGCAAATCCAGACTTGGATTGTAACTAGTGTCCTCAAATAATCCTGTCTTTCGTTTGTTTCATACCATTAAGATTTTGTTCTTTTGCTGGTTTATTAGTGAATGTATGGCATTTGCTCATGATGCATCACAGATCTGATTCATTGTCTTTTCTCTTTCTGCCTTCAGTCTGTGTGGATGCAGTATTACAGAGAAACAGTGTCTCATCCTGACTTCAGCTCTGAAATCAAACCCATCACACCTCAGAGAACTGAACCTCAGTGTAAATCAAATAAAAAACAAAGGAGTGAATCACTTATGTGATGTACTGAAGGATTCACACTGTAAACTGGAGATATTGAGGTCAGTAACATTCACATACAAGAATCAAAATGATTAAAATCACTTTAACAGTTTAAACCAAAACACTTTATACTCAATCACATGATGAGTGGGCTCATGGGTTCACATTATATTTGTGAAATATTCTTCACCTTAATGATTTGTTTGTAAGATGATCTTCCTCTGTTTGTCTCTTTCTAGTCTTTATAATTGTGGAATTACAGATGTTTCTTCTTTAACTCAGTGTCTGACAAAAACAAAAGCACTGCAGTTTCTGAAAAAGCTAGATCTGAAATACAATTTGATCGGAGACTCAAAGCAGCAGCTCATTGATGTGCTACGAGACTCAAACTGTAAACTGAGGTGAGTAAACTTCACTTTCTGATATTAAAGAGATCCATTTACCTCTAATATGTGAACAAATATATACTTTCAAATATTTGTGAAAAGAGTTTATCAAATTATCAAACTTTATTTCAAAGGGTTTGTGTCAGAATGAAATGTAAAGTTGATTAAAATGTTGAACACAAAGGAGGAAAGAGAACAAAAGCACACTGTCAGAGCTTTATACAACAACACCTGCTTTATTAATGACATCAGTAATAGTGAATCATTACAGTTTGAAGTAGATTTGTTCAGATTGTAGGAAAACGCTGGTAAAATCAGTGCAGATTCCAGCTTCAGCTCACAGCCGTTCAGCATCACATGATCAATGTCTCTGTCTCTTGTGTTTTTACTTTGACAAACAACATGTCACATTACTTTACACTGACTTTACTTTCAGTTGTTTACTGAGACCAATACAAATGTTTAAACTAGAGGAAAAATGGCTTTAACTAGTAGAACATTTAACTGGAAGTTTTGTTTGTTTGTTTGTTTGTTTTGTTTTGTTTTGAGGCAAAATCACATTTGTATTTGTTCCTTGTCATTTATTATATATAGCATACACTTCTAACAACTGTAACTCTTTTACAAAGGTTGAAATTATCACAGGGAGAGTTTGACTGTATTGTTCCCTTTTAGTTGTTTGATAGACAGTAATGCCAATCACATCCAAAACTGTTAACTTTCATAAACTCAAACGACATCTGAAAGTCCATAAATGGGCTCGTTGGCCGCAAAACAGTCCTTTAGTCCATAGAAACAAAAGTAATGATAAAGATAATACTCCTCAGTCTGTTGACCAAAAATCCAAATGAAAAAAAAAAATGGAAAAAATGTCCCCAAAAAGAGAAAAGTATAATGCGCTGATTTCAGGCCCTCACAAACAAGTTGAAAAAAGGTCCTCAGAGTAAAGTCTGTATACGTATTTCCCAGACCAGAGCGTGCACTTATTAAACAGCTCACAAGTCTAATACACTATATCTCTTTTCTAAGAGATAATTTTGGACCGTTGCTCTGGACAAGGTAACAAAAGCATGCCACCTCACCAAACATACCTCTTTTCAAAATGGCCACCTTTCATTTCTTATAATGGGTATGACGTCACTTTCCCGCCGGGACACGCCCACTCAGCCAAACTGAGTGGCAAAAGAGCCTTTATTTACAAATAATGTACTCGCCCCCTTGTCATCCAAGATGTTCATGTCTTTCTTTCTTCAGTTGTAAAACATTTGAAAACATTTGAAATTAAAACATTTCAGCATTTTTCTCCATATAATGGACTGATATGGTGCCCCGATTTTGAACGTCCAAAAAGCAGTTTAAATGCGGTTAAGATTAAAAAGTATTTAAATTGCATTATTTTAATGAAAAGAACCTATCATTATGCTGGATAAGACCTTTCTTCCTCGGCTGGGATCGTTTACACCCGCATTTGGGATTGTTTGAAGCCGCATTTAAACTGCATTGTGGAAGTTCAAAATAGGGGAACAATGTCAGTGAATGAATGCAGCCTAACAATCCTTTAACGGATTTAAATAATAGAAATATGTTGATGTGTTATGTGTAAGCAAGGTTAAACAGATGGGTCTTTAATCTAGATTTAAACTGAATGAATGTGTCTGCGCCCCGAACAGTGTTGAGTAGATTGTTCCAGGGTTTGGGCGCTAGATACGAAAATGATCTGCCGCCCGCGGTTGATTTTGATATTCTAGGTATTATCAAGTTGCCAGAGTTTTGAAAACACAGCGGACGTGAGGGATTATAATGTGATGAGAGCTACCTAGGTACTGAGGAGCTAAACCATTTAGGGCTTTATAAGTAATTAGCAAGATTTTAAAATCTATACGATGTTTAATAGGGAGCCAGTGCAGTGTTGACAG
>JAHKKF010531393.1:0-12042 GCA_019740295.1 Labeo calbasu | reverse complement strand
AATAAAAATAAATAAGTTACCCACCTTATTCTTCAACGCAGAAGTAAGCCTATGAGCGAGGCTACTGATTTATCAGCCGCTATAGGGAAATAACGATGTGCAGTAAACGCTAAAACTGTTTGCATTACAAACCAATGTGTTCATAATTATGATACTACATTAAAGTAATATGTTAAGACACAAATTGCACTATCAAGCAGCAAAATGAGCTGTTCTGTACAGCAAAAAATATCTGGACGAGGATGAGACAGGTAGCCAGCTCTTATGGGAAAAATAAGGTGGATTGGTAATAAGATATACTATTTTTAAATATTATTCATATTTTTAAATATGATTCACGTTAACCACAGAATGAAGCTTAGACATTTAACATGATATCAGAGCACAGTGTATTATAACTGAAAGCCACCTTTGGTTGTAAATTGCTACAGAGCCGTATGAGGGCAAYAGCAAAGAAAAAAAAAGAGGAAGCATGGGATCACGAGATGTGTATCACTAAACCTCCATGGATGTCTTGTGAGCTACAAGAACAGATAAAAAAAAAAAACATTAATTTATATATTTATATATGAAGCAATGTTCTGTTAATACATTCATTTCCCAGATTAGTTTAATTAGAGATTGCAGAGCATTTGTACTTGCATTAATTATGCTATAGTATTCTGATGAGCCTTCGAGGAATTAGAATACATTTGTGATCAAAGTGCTCTTGTGGGTTGGGATCTGAAAGTGCTTCTCATTGTTTAACATGGATGAGGATCATTACATGTATCCGTATAATCAGCATCTTGAAATCAGGAACGGAAGTAGGTGTTTAATTAGTTGACTACAGAGGAGTGAAGACTTAAAGAAATTATTCATCTGATGAAATGCTCTCTCATTAGTTTCGGTCTTCTGAAAGAACCGGATTAGACATTTCTCAGGCAAAAGCGAGAAGTCTCAACAGACAGCTGTCACACCCCTGTGGACCGTTTTGTTGGTTTTTCCCTCATGTGTCCTTATTTGGTCTTTCCTGTTCCGTTTCTTGTTTTGTCGTCATTGGTTAATCACTAACACCTGTCCATGTCTAATCAGCACTCCAATATAAGTTGGATTCAGTTCCTTGTTCAGTGTCCGTTCTTATGTTGTCGCTAATGTATCTGTATGTGAGTTTACGTCGTGTTTGTGTGTGGTTTCCCTGCTGTTCCTGTTCCCTTGTTTGGATTATTATATTAAAGTACATGTTTATGATTTTCTCGTCCCTGCTCCTCCTTTCCACACACGACACCCCTGACAACAGCAACTGATCGCACATTATTTTTTGTATTTTTTAAAACTTTATTGACATTTACATTTCAACACAACTTAAAAACAATCTGTGTTCATTGCATCAATTAGTGTGATCAAGAATGTGTAAATATGAAAAAAAAATGGGCAAATATGAGCAAACCAAAATACATATTCAACTAACCAATGCTTAATGATTCAGTGATGAATATACAGTTGATGTCAAAATGTTGCATCCCCCTTTCAGAATCATTAAAAATGTTAATGATTTTACCAAAATAAGAGGGATCATACAAAATGCATGTTATTGTTTATTTAGTACTGACCTGAATAAGATAATTCACATAAAATATAGTCCACAAGAGAAAATAATAGCTGAATTTATAAAAATGACCTGTTTCAAAAGTTTACAATCCCCTTGTTTGTCCTGAACAGTTAAACTGCCCGCTGTTCTTCAGGTCCTTCAGGTCCCACAAATTCTTTGGTTTTTCAGCATTTTTGTGTATTTGAACCCTTTCCAACAATGACTGCATGATTTTGAGATCCATCTTTTAACACTGATGACAACTGAGGGACTCATATGAAACTATTACAGAAGGTTCAAATGCTCACTGATGCTCCAGAAGGAAAAAAACATGCATTGAGAGTCAGGGGGTGAAAACTTTTGAACACAATGGAGATGTGTACATTTTTCATATTTTTTCATTTATTGCTGCCCTTCAGAGGCTACAGAAGATTAGTTACATTTTGCCCAGAAGACAAACAAGTAAAATTTACCCTGGTCTTCAAATAAAAAAAAAAGAACAATAACATGCATTTTGTATGATCCCTCTTATTTTGGTATTGAAATTTTTAATGATTCTGAAAGGTGGATGCAAACTTTTGACCTCAACTGTACCTGCAGTGATGCAAATAAATAAATAAATGGATTTACCTGAATGTTAAGTAAAAAATTATCTGACTGAATGGAATATTTGCACTGATTGAGCTTTTTTTTTTTTAAAATGAGAGATGCTGTATTATTTCAAAACATTTTTATTAATTATGCATAAGATTAAGTCATTACCTCTCTATTCTCTTGCCTCTATGGCAGTGCTGTAAAATAAATTCTTCAGCATCATTCTGATCAACGCTCCTGACAGTCCTGTCCTCATTATACAGTCTATTAAACCCAAATACAATCTTAGCTCCAGTTGTTCCTTCATGCAATAAAATTAACTCTAAATTCAGAGCTGAGCGCTACTACTGTCACGGACTAGTTCCATTTTCAAAAAATGAAAACTTACTCTCAAGTCTTAGGCCATCTAATATGTACTGTAGATGAGTATGTTTCTTGACTGGGGAAAAAATGGGATAAATTTACCATGACATCACTTGCTCACCAAGGGATCCTCTGCAGTGAATGGGTGCCGTCAGAATGAGAGTTCAAACTGATAAAAAAAAATCACAATAATCCAAAAGTAATCTACACAAATTCAGCTGCATGTCTGTAATAAACATCAAGATATTTTTAACTTCAACCATTGCTTTCTCTAGTCATAGAATATTGCTTCCAGTGAAAGAGACATCTTGTCTGAATCTGGAGAGAAATATGCACAGATTAAGCAATGTTTACAAATGAAAATTGTCCAAAACATTTCTAAACAAATATGTTGGTGGATTTTGATGATGGATCCACTTAATGATGGATTTGTTTCTTAAAAATACGCAGCTTTTCAATTCACAATGCATTAATTGATTTACTGGACTAGAGATTGTGATGTTTTTATTGGCTATTTGGACTCTTATTCTGACGGCACCCATTCACTCCAAAGGATCCACTGGTGAGCAAGTGATATAATGCTAAATTTCTCCAAATGTGTTCTAATGACAACAACATTAGTTGTGAGAGTTGTTAGACTGATGACTATTGTGACAAGAATTGTCGATCATTTTTTTCCCCCCATCTGTGTAATGATATACAGACACAACCATACTATGCCTTATGAGTGTCAAAGTGCTTATAGATTTGGAACAGTCATGCTGAACGTATTTTATCATATACGCAGGATATATCTGGAAACATTTCGCAACAGCTGTCACAGCCTCATGTCCAAATATAAAAGCACACAAGCCCGATGTACGATTTAGCTGAGATGGCGAGAAAGTGTTTGTGCCCTCAAATTTATGGAAAATCAGCAAAAAAAAAAATCTCAAAATAACTTAATATAACTGCCAGAATAAAAAGACACTCTAAAAACTGAGGATTGGAAGAAGCTGAGTCTGGGGAAGATATTAGAATCCAAAGATGAAACCGACAAAGTTTTCAGTCTCCACAGTGAAGCACTGGTCTCCTGACAGAAGCTACAGGGTTGTTTATAATCATGATATGAGGCAGAGCTACGGATAACAAGAGAATGGTGGGAGGACGCTACAGATGGCAGGTTACAGTATGTATGAGATACAGTTTCTCCAAAGCACATGGCTATTCACTGCTCTTGAGTGCCATGCAGGGTTCATTTTACCTTGTCCACAGTCCTCCACACACAGACAGATCGAAGACATGAGCCTGAAAACACGGGGAAAGAAAAAATACACATTCTGTGCCTTTAAGACTGCATGAATTGTTTACCCCTACACCTAACACCTAGATTGCATTCTAATTGGGTATTTCTTTAATGAACTACAGTTACATATTTTTTGCATACTTGATTCTGATTGGTCAATCTCATCCAGAAAATGTACAGTTAGCAAAACAGAACCTGTCAGAAATTTTGTCAGAAACCTGAACCTGTCAGAAGAGTTTAGATATATTTCAAGTCTGAAGAGCTAGAAGGATAGAAATGATGTCAATGACCCCTCTTTGTTCAGCCTATTCAAAACATTTGAGCTGTGCTATTTTTTCCGTATTACTTCATTTAACTGAAAGAAATGATTACATGATGGCTCTAATGGACAAATAACACAGCTAAACCGTTTACGTAATGACTTAATGAAGCAAACTGTTCTATAAATATGTATAAAAAGAGTCATTTAATTACAACCGTTTACAGGTACATGAATGCAAATGATCATCCGACAACACCAACACATTATTCAATTAATTAGACGTTTTATATACAAATTAGGTGACATTTTTATAACAGTGCACAAATGTACCTTTTAAAGGTTGGCATTAAAACTTTTATTAGCATTTATGTGTGGTTTATTAGGTTAACAGTCTTCTGTGTTTGTTGTCTTATATTTTAAAAGGACAAAACGTAACACTGCCAAGCCAAAGATAGAGTGGAAAATGTAAATCACTTAATGAGTTTGACAGAAATTGTAATAAAACACATTTTTATGAAATAAGAGTCAGTATTTGGTCAGTTCGACATACTGTGCCTTTCTAAATAAGTTGCCCTCGCATGGGAATAGACTGGACGCTGTGTGGGAGCCAGCGGAAACGGAGCCTGGCCATTGAAGAGTCGTCAGGGTTTTCAAACTCAGAAAAGCCCAGATGGTTGAGGATGGCATATACACCAGCTTTAGCTGCCACCTGCAAACCAGTACAACTCATGAATGCATTTCAAATACTTGAACAATAAAAAGGGTGATAACTGATATTCCATTACTTAATATTTGCATTTTCTGAATATATGTATGTAAAGTGGGGTTCATAAGTGGCGCAGCTGCTCACTTGTCCCTTAAAGGGATAGTTCAGCCAAGAATGTAAATTTAGCCATTAGTTAAGATCTTCATTAAATCTTCAAAACACAAATTAAGATATTTTGAATGAAATGTGATAGCTCTCCACATGCATGCGTCATGGTACTCGTGAATCAGCAATGAAGACTGACACGGAAGAAAAGAAACTGTTGAGTAAGTCGTTATTTTTGGTTTCTTTGCATGCAAAAAGTATTCTCGTAGCTTCAGAAAATTAAGGTTTAATCACTGATGTCACATGGACTATTTTAACGATGTCCTTACTACCTTTCTGGGCCTTGAACGTGGTAGTAGCGTTGCTGTCTATGCAGGGTCAGAAAACTCTCGGATTTTATCAAAAATATCTCATTTGTGCTTTGAAAATGAACAGTCTTATGGGTTTGATGACAGGGTGAATAATTAATAACAGAATTTAAATTTTTTGGGTGAACTATCCCTTTAAAAAATGGCAGGATGACAGTAAAATGCTTTTCGTGATCTTGACAAAACATTAAACTGGTGAGTTGTACTCGCAAAAAAACCCCAAAAAGTTCAGCTTTTATAAAAACCTACAAAGTGCTTCACCAGCTGAATCTACCTTAAGAACTACTTGTATTTTTCCTTTATAAATCTGAGGACAGAGTGTTTAGTGGTCAAATGAGGTGATAACCTCTTGTTTAACAATTCAAGCTCAACTTTATCTGTTAGAGCAGGGTTCTTCAAAGAAGAATCTAAATAAATACACCACCATTCAAACGTTTTTTTTTTTTTTTTTTGAAAGAAAGAAATCAATACTTTTATTCAGTACTAGCAGAAAAGACATTTATAGATTTATATTTCATATATATATATCTTTATATAGACTGTGTTCTTTTGTACTTTCTATTCAAAGGATGCGTTCAAAAAGTAACATGGCTTACACAAAAATATTGAGCAGCTTAAATGTTTTCCATATTGATTATAACAAATGTTTCTTGAGCACCAAATCAGCATATTAGAATGATTTCTGATCATGTGCCACTGAAAATTCATTGTGCCATCACAGGAATAAACTACATTTTAAAATAGATTCAAATAGAAAAGTTATTTTAAATCGTAATAATATTTCACTGTATTCTTTTTATTGTATTTTTAATCAAATAAATGATGTGAGCACTTACAAAAACATTTCAAATCTTACCATTTATGCCTAATGCAATTATATTTACATATTTGATATTATTTCAGTTTCTTTTCTCTGCTTTTTAAAGGTGGAAAATCGTGAGATTACTCATTATTTTTGCTTTTCATAGCCATAGTTTTCAACACTAAAAATAAGATAACAATAGGTGACTTGCAGTGTTCCAATTCTCTTCTACCCTGTCAATCCGAACATAAAAGCTGTGGCTATAAACTAAGGTTTGGCTCAGGAAACCTCTGAATGAGACAGAATACATTTACAACTTCATATTGACAGACTGACATTTTCCCATAAATGTTTCATGGAACTCAGAACTAAGTTTAGCTGCAGCACACTGAGCCTGAGGTGTGTTTAGTCATTCATCTTGCCACAAGGCACTGGCCTGCTGCACAATGGGTGTCCTCCCATCAGCTTCTCAAGGGTAGAGAGACATTTACACTGTAGATAAGCTTGTGTGTTGAGCATGAATGGTAGGTTATACCTGTATCCTTCTTCAGACTGAAAGTGAACTTAAAATGTAACTGCTTTTTAAGAGGATATCTTTAAAACAGCACACTTTATCTTGATGTCTTAAACAGAAACAGGGTCATCTGTACTGAAAAAGCTGATGAAGCGATTAAGGCACTTTTTTTTATGCTATTTTTGTGTTAACATAAACTCACACTCTAGAAGTAGGAGACCACTTTTTTATTTAAACCTGGAAAAAAGGATTTAGGGCCAGATTTACTATCTGCTTGTGCCAGCGCAAACTGTTTTTTGGCGTTAAAATAGTACTGTCAGGATTTACAAAAGACACGCAGTGAAGAATTATCACTGAAAAGGCGTGGACACAGTTATTTGAATATGTATTTGATGGAGTTTCCCCTTCAGACGCTAAATTTATGGGAGGAGAGTATTAAAATGAATCACGCAACGTGATTTACTAATGTTTGCGCTTGTGAAATTTCTGGTATTTGCGCTGTTATTTAACACACAAAAAAAGCAGGTGGTAATTTGCGCTGCTCTTGGTAGATTGTGCTGGTCATTATGGAAATGATCTGGCTGTTTCTTTGTTCTTTAATGTGCGCAAAGTTAGTAAAAGTACCCTCCCATCTGCACTTTAATGGAACTGTGTTCTAATGCTAATTTGCCTTGTTTGGTAAATCTGGCCTTTAGTGTTTCGTAAAACTGAAAACAAAGAAAAGTTATGAGGTAAAATGAGTACGAAGTATTTAAGATTTAAAAATACTGAAAAGTTTAAATGTTGTCATAATGTCTGATGTAACTAAACTCTGAATTAACTGAACTCTGAATAATTATTATGTAAAAATGTTAAATATACACTTTATTTTGAAATTCTTGAGAAATTGAGAATATGTTATCTTAAAACTGAATAAATAATCTTTCCATTGATGTATGGTTTGTTAGAATAGGACAATATTTGGTCGAGATACAACTATTTAAAAATCTGGAATATCAAAATATTGAGAAAATCACCTTTAAGTTCTCAGCAATGCATGTTACTAATAAAAAATTAAGTTTTGATATATTTATGAAAAAAAGTTACAAAATATCTTCATGGAACATGATCTTAATACCCTAACGATATTTTGCATAAAGGAAAAATGTATAATTTTAATATTGTTGTAATATCGTTGGCTACTGCTACAAATATACCCATGCTACTTTTTGTTATTCCACAGTTAGTCAATTAAAAAACACTATTATGTAATAATAAACAGCTTGTGACATGTTTTTTTCCCGTAAAGTAAGCAAGTGAGTCAGCTTCACCTGGTACATCCACTGGCTGAAGGATCGCCTCCAGGAGTCTTTCTTCTCCAGATGGAGGTAGCAGTTGAAGAGGATAAGATAAATGTAGCGCTCGAGGTACTGAAGGCTCCTTAACCGCAACCAATGAGCGTCAGCCTCCGATTTAGCCATCTTAATCTGAGGAGGAAGAAATGCCAGTGAACTCATTGTTATTCGTCTAGTTTCCTTCTTGTTTGTGACAAAATGCTGATGGCGTGACATTATCAGCTGTTCATTCATTTTTTAAGACTACCATTTCACTTATCTTCAATGTCTGCAGAATATTTTTTTTTTTTAACTATTTTTATGTTATCAACAGAGACAGGGAAGATGACAGGAAAGGACAGTAGAAGAGGGGAGAACAGGACTGGGTGTTTGCGTCACCTGCATATAATCATCAAGGCATAGTATGACTTGTTGATTTAAATCGAGTCCTTTAAATATTTTGACCTGATATCGCAAGTGTCTGAGACCAGTTGGAATATGTTTAAAGTCAAATACTATTCACAGATGGTAAAGAGAAATGGATGATTAATTACAAATGTACAATGCCTTGCGAAAGTATTCATACCCCTTTCATACCCCTTCATATCAAATTTTTTCACATTTTGTTTTGTTGCAGCCTTATGTTAAACTGCTTAAAATGATTTTTTTCCACATCAATCTACACACCATACACCATAATGACAAAGCAAACTCAATCCTCTCCTCAGTGAAGGCACATGAAAACCCACTTGGAATTTGCAAAAAAGCACCTAAATAACTCTCAGATTGTGAGAAACAAGATTCTCTGGTCTGATGAACCTCATTTCCAAGCATCACGTATGGAGGAATCCAAGCACTGCTCATCACCTGCACAATAGCATCCAAACAATAAAGTGTAGTGGTAGAAGCCTCATGCTGTGGGGCTGTTTTTCAGTGGCAGGGACTGAGGGACTCATCAAAGTAGAACGAAAGCTCAGTGCACCAAAATACTGAGATAGCCTTAATGAAAACCCAGTCCAGAGCATTCAGAACCTCAGCCTGAGCAGATGGTTCACCTTCCAACAGGACAATGACCATAAGCACACAGCAATAGTGGCTTATAGACAACTCTATGAATGTCCTTGAGTGGCCCAGCCAGAGGCTTGGCTTGAATGCAATCAAATATTTCTGGACAAACCTGAAAATGTGCATCTACCCCCCATTCAACCTGACAGAGCTTGAGAGGTGAAGAGGTGAAGAGAAGAATGGCAGATAATTTCCAAATGGAGATGTGCAAAGCTTGTCGCATCATACCCAAAAAGACTGCTTCAACTAAGTACTGAGTTAAGGGTATGAATACTTATGCTATGTACTTATTTCAGTGTTTTTCTTTTTTTGTTTATAAATTTGCAAATTCAGTTGTTTGCTTTGTCATTAGGATGTATGGAGTGTTAATTGATATGGGAAAAAGTAATTTAAAGCAGTTTAACATATGGCTGCAACACAACGAAACATGAAAAAATGAAGGTAGATGAATACTTTTGCAAGGAACTGTACATGAATTTCATTTCACAGGTTCTCACAATGCCACATGCTGAAATAAAAAGTTTTATTAGAGTAATAGTACAAATCATGTGTGCTCTCACATGTGCAGTGTAGCATGAGAAATATTCACTGGTCCATGCTGATTAGTTTTAACATTGATTAACTGGTTCAAATTCATACATCTTGGATGTAAAACTGTATATCGCACAGAGGAAATTCCACTCTAACAGCTGTTACATAACTGTCATCATCTATATTTGGGATCCAAATGAATACCTTAGAACATATTTTAAAAGATAAAACTATCAAGTCTTGGACCCTAACAAATATTTCCAGGGCTTTTCAAAGCATTCTTTCTGAAAGCTCTTTGCTCATTTACACTGTCGTTTTTCAAGGTCTTCACTTTAGAATAAAAGCAAGTTTTCCAGCCTCAAATTAAACAAATTCAGAGTGCTCTAGGCTGATGTAATGCAATGGGCATTAATAATCTCTTGGTCCCTCTGAGCGCATCAGTACAAATGAGAAAATTGTATTTCTATAGACTTTTCAAGGCTATGTTGGGAAAAAAGGAAGCAGTCTATTATTCAACATGGCTCCTAAAAGCACTGACTAACTGTCCTATTAACTTTCTTTTTTACACTTAACTTTTTCTGCTGAACTTTTTACGCATCCATAACACAAAAACATAAAAGGTACTATATATATATATATATATATAAATACATTTCACCTGTCTGTAAGTGGATATGATGATTTCCCGTAAATGGTAATGCATGGGAGTCATCGTCTCACTAACAACATCCAGAGCAACGTCTACTTCTCTCTTCACACGATGGCCATCAGGTAACAACCTTACCACCTGCATCACCATCTGAACACATATACATGCACACATAGTCAACATTCATCAAATCAAATGTTTTTTAAATGTATATCTATAACAGAAACTATTTTATATTAAATACATTAATTTATTTTGCATAGGTAGGTTTATTAATTAGAATGTATATGTTCAAAATTAACAACTTTTCTCTTTTAAGATTGACACTGGCAGCTGTTCAAAGAAACATCACGGTACCTCAAACTCTCCTTTGGTGTACTTGGCGTCTGGAACACTTACGATCTCTTCTTCTTCACACTCAGGAAAGCCCTGAAGAAAACAGGGTCAGGTTTATGAAACTGATTTGAGCTCATTTTAAACATTTTCCTCTTCTAAACAATGTCCTGGGGGTGAATACTTTGATTCTCACTTCCTCCCTCCACTAAAATAGCTGTTAGCTGAAAATGACCTACATTAATGTGCCACAGGGTGAGAGTGGCGATGACCATGGCTGCAGTAGTTCGGTCTTTCCCATTGTGACAGTTGAAGATAAAAGCACAGTTGGGGTCTTCAGCCAGACTGCTCTTCATGGCCTCCAACAACCGGTCAAAAACCTGAGGGAGAGCAACAACATTTCAGCTAAAGTGTCAAATACTGTACCATTCTTATAGTGTACTGACTTGCCTCTTCTTTAGGTGCGCAGCAGTCAGACAGGGGAATCCGCTGATAGCTGAGTCTTGGATGAATGCTCTTCTGATGGACAAAGAGCTCCTCTATGGTGTGACAACTCTTAAACTTCCTCATCTGTTTATCCTGCTCTGTAATCACCTCCAGCCACTTCTCACACCTCAGGATCTCCTGCTTCAGTGCCAGCTCCATTTCCTGTGGAGATGGCCATATTGCTAAAGCTCCTTAGTTTCTTAGATCACAGCAGCAATTCTTGTGGGTGAAAAATTAAACATTTTCATCTCACTTTCATCTTAATTTATGATGAAATCAAAAGCTACATGTGCATGTAAAATTGAAAAACATTTAACAAAACTTGACATGAATCAAATATTTAGTTACTCATGCAATAAATTAGCAATTTCACACAAGTAGCAGTGCAATATGGCTGTATATCGGCACGGCTGTGATTCGGCCGTAGGGTAATTACAGTGTGCCGATATATAGCCATATCACACAGCTTGTGTTTATACAACGGTTTGACGGCACAAGTGTGTAAATACATAAACAACAGAAACAACAACGGAGTGTCTTTAAAAACCCTCTTTTGTGTGAACTACTTCCTTCCGCCACTGATTCAATTTTGAAATTTACACAGGGCTCACCGCTAAGGATTTTTTCTACTGGCCCGGTTGGGCCAGTGGTTCAAATTTTTACTTGCCCGGTCAAAATTTTCACTGGCCCTACCACAGAAAATTAAAATAGTTGCTGTTATCATTGTTTTTGACTCATGTTATCTTTTATTTTAATCAATAAGCTTACATGACACCAAAAGTTTATATACCAAATAAAATTGTTCAATTCCAATTTTGATGCCACACCTAAACCTACTAGCATAACTAAAGTCCAATTTTTTAAATTATTATTAATATTTTATTAAAAATGAAAAGATGCTTTAGGGAACAACAGCTGACAGACTGAAACAACGCAAACTCAGTCTTTGCCAGCAGGTGGCGCTTGTGGAATGAGAGTGATATTACGTTTCTATGGTTAATAAACAAAGCAGCAGTGCTTATGAACGCTACTTTAAATACATCATACATGGGCAAATGAAAAGAAAACGCCATGTAAACTTTTATTAAAACAATCA
>JAHKKF010531392.1:6110-16904 GCA_019740295.1 Labeo calbasu | reverse complement strand
CGTTCAGCGAGAGCGCCGCTCTTCCTGTTTATCCTGAAACCGTCGCACCATAATGACGTAAGCGTGCTCCGGCACGAATGCTGAAACCCTATGTGAGTACAGGCCAGAGGGGGAGTGGGGAGGGGGGACAATTGTACTCGGGCCCGGTTCACGGCAACCGTGCCTAGTGTGAGTACACCCTTAATAGCAGTCAGTTTGAAGGTTTTGGGGACATATCCTAATGACAATGGCGAATTAATAATATTCAGAAGAGGACCTATTATATCTGGAAGCACCTCTTTTAGTAGCTTAGATGGAATATGGTCTAACACACATGTTGTTGGTTTAGATGATTTAACATGTTTATACAATTATTCCTGTCCTATAGTAGAGAATGAGTGGAATTGTTCCCCAGGAGATCTATAGCGCATCTGATGCGATACTGTAACTGACGGCTGCATGGTGACAATTTTATCTCTAATAGTATCGATCTTGGAAGTAAAGTAGTTCATAAAGTCATTACTGCTATGCTGATGGGGACAGTCAACGCCTGTTGGTTCTTTATTTTTCATTAATTTAGCCACTGTATTGAATAAATACCTAGGGTTATGTTTGTTTTCTTCTAAAAAAAGACAAAAAGGAATCAGATCTTGCAGTTTTAACGCTTTACTATAGGATAGGGTACATTCATGCTAGGCGGTACGAAAAACCTCTAGTTTTCCAGTTGCGCTCCATTTTCCAGGCTGCTCTCTTATACCACGGGGTCGGACTGTTTTCCCTAATCTTCCTTAAGCACAAAGGAGCGACCTTATCTAGAGTGCTAGAAAAGAGAGAGTCAATAGCTTCTGTTACATCATCAAGTTTTTCTGAGCTATTGGACATGCTCAGAAAAACTTGAAGATTAGGTCAGGAAGATTACTTAAAAGCAGTCTTTTGTGGTAGAAGTAATGGTTCTACCATACTTATAATAAGAATTTGAATTTACAGTTTTAGTTATCTGGAATATACACAAGACTAAATTATGATCTGAGATATCATCGCTTTGCTGCAGAATTTCAACGCCATTAACATCAATTCCATGTGACAGTATTAAATCTAGAGTGTGATTTTGAAAATGAGTAGGTCCTGACATGTGTTGTCTAACCCCAATAGAGTTCAGAATGTCTATAAAAGCTGCTCCCAGTGCATCGTTTTCATTATCAACACAAATGTTAAAGTCATCCACTATTAAGACCTTATCTGTAGCCAGCACTAACTCAGCAAAGTTAGTGAAAATCATAAAATCATAAAATCATAAAATTCTTTAATAAAGTTTGTATGGTGCCCTGGTGGTATACAGTAGCAAGTACAAACATCACGGGGGATTTATCATTAACACTTGTTTCTCTGGATAATGTTATATCAAATGAGTTATACTTGAAGCCCATTCTCTGAGAAACACTGATAATATTGCTATAAATTGTAGAGACACCTCCCCCTTTACCTTTTAGAGAATGCTCATGTTTATAACAGTAATCTTGGGGGGTAGACTCATTTAGGATAATGTAATCATCTGGTTTTAGCCAGGTTTCTGTCAAACAGAGCACATCTAGGTTACGATCAGTGATCATATCATTTACAAACAGTGCTTTTGTAGAAAGAGACCTGATATTCAATAAGCCAAGCTTTATCACTTGTTTCTCTGTATTATATACATTTTTTATTTGTTGAACATCAATTAGATTATTACTCTTAAATTGGTTTGGATGTGTTTTGTATTTTCTAGCTGGGGGAACAGACACAGTCTCTATAGTATGATATCTAGGTGAAAGGGTCTCTATGTGCTGGGAATGAACTGATTAGTGGAAAAAAGGCACCACCAAATATTGACATTATATATTCTCAACCATAAAAAAATTTGACACTTTTTTTTTTTAAGTACTCCACTTCTACACTCTGAAAGTGAAAGATTGACAGAAATCACATGAGTCCACACTTTGTCTTTGTGTTAAAAGAGAAATGAGAATATGTACATATTTACAATTTCAACTGTTATTTCTGTTGTTTTTACTCACATGTAACTATAACAGATTGTCTGTCAGTCAAACTCACAGTGAAGGGTGAATTGCGCTTGTTCCGTTTGTGTGTCCTCAATCTGGCAACCTGCATGATGGTTGTGTGTTCTTGAGGAAGAGGAAAGGCAGAAACAACTCGTTAGCTGTCAATATTATATACTGGACCTTTAAAGCAACAATCACAGGCTACTACTTTTTTACAGTGTACATATTTCACATGTAAATATGTAATCGCTTGTGTGTTTCTGATTTCATCTGGGTTTAGGTATCAAT
This sequence comes from Labeo calbasu, assembly GCA_019740295.1. Classification (NCBI taxonomy): domain Eukaryota; kingdom Metazoa; phylum Chordata; class Actinopteri; order Cypriniformes; family Cyprinidae; genus Labeo; species Labeo calbasu. The sequence goes on along the minus strand of JAHKKF010531392.1, from coordinate 14,598 downwards.
TATCAAGGTTGTCTTTAATAAAGAATGTAACAGTGTTTGTTTACAAATGGGTGATGCATGCACAGGGTAATTAATGAGACAGTGTGCTGCTAATTAGGACAGTGATGTAGTCATAAATGAGAGTGTGTTACAGCAGGAGGAGTCTGGCTTGGTTACAGATTCACCCCTGTTTGTGGAGCAGGAGAGCAGCAGCAGCAGCAGCTGGACCGTCATTAAAGGTCGCTGACGCAGTTAAGCATACTATACTCCCACACAAACACACACATGAATGTGGACAAATACTTACTACATTGTTAGTGTATTTATTATTCATTAAATCCACATGACAGAGATAGAGATAACAGTGAAAATAATTTTTAAAATAACACATTTTGTGAATTCTGAATACATTTTCAAGTAAACCTAAAATATTTTTTTAGATGAGCAAAAACTGACTGACAATTGAATGCCAAACTGTAAATAATAACAAATTACATGGTCATGTTAAAGTTATTTTCTGAATGTAAAAGGCAGAATTGCGTAACATTTATGCAATATAAAGAATGCTTATAAAATTAAAGAATATTGCATTGTTTCCAAGTCACTAATCACGTACAACCCCAATTCCAGAAAAGTTGGGACATTTTGTGTAAAAATCAAGAATATGTAATTTGTTCAAAGCATATGTGGGATCCAAACACTGCATATTATTCAGAAACACACCATCTTCGCCATGAAGTAAAGCAGAACGCTTCAGAAATTTTTTCTGCAGCAGGAAGGCTTGTAAGGGTAAAATGAAATTCTACACAAACATTTTCTTTTACAACTAGAACAAGACCCACAAACATAAAGCCAAAGCTTTATGGCTTAAAAAACAATGCCCTGGAGTTGCGAAGTCCAGATCTCAGTCCAGCACCTTAGCTGACATTTCTTCATGCAACATGTAGTTGTGTAATTGTTTATCATTTTTGTGTAGGATGTAGATAACACCACATCTGTGATATTTCACACAACACTGTTGTAATCTGTATGCAGATATGGTGACGCAGAAATAAGGTCACAAAGAAGAAACAAAAATGAAAATTAAAATTGAAGGCATTTATCCCATCAACTGTATTACAGTCTTCAATCCCATCACTCTATTCTCAATCTTGTCAGATTAATATTTTTGGGGAAAATAAAAATAGGAAAGCAGAGAATAGGACAAAATTAAAGCATTTATTGCTGATTACCACCTCACATGTTAAGAACTAAATGTCTACATTGCAAATATTTTTTACAAATATAAAGAGACCACAGACACACAATTTGTCTATTTTTAACTTCAGACCCATAAAAAATGTGACATTTATGATTTGTTTTCATTAAACTGTTATGAAGGACACATGAGCAGTAGGTAGATGTTTGTTTTAAAACAAGTTTTGTGTAAAAAGCTTTTAAAACCAATTCCACTTGTTACGGGGTTGAGAATAAAAGATGTCTACGTCTGAAAAAGAACAGAAAGTAATAAAAGCTGTTTAATGCCTAAGGTGAGAAAATATAATTTGTTGGAGGTTTTATATGTGCCTAATGATGTGAGGTATTTAGAAAATTAATCATATGAAGTTGAAATAATAATAATAATATTCCACGTTGAAATAATACAGAGTCACAGGAATGACCCTTATATTTTTATACATATTTTATATATATTTATATATCACAGTATCACATTAATATCACTGTAATTGTGGTGATATTTGGGAAAACATCACTCTGAAGAAGTCTGATATTGCTTAGCTATAGCATATGGCATATGCTATATAGAAATGATTATCAGTGTGCCATATTTGCTAACCACACCATCAATCCTGGTGACTGATATATTCAAAGTAATGCTGATTTCAGCAGCTGTCTTACATGGTGTAACACTCCTTGGACTGTTTGTGTTGGTTTTGCCCATTGTCACACCCCCGTTGGACTGTTTATGTTGGTCTCTCCCTGCTGTGCCCATATTTGGTTCTTCCTGCCCTTGTTTGTGTCCTAATTAGTTAACCTTGTTTCACCTGTGCCTTAATTATGTTCATCTTTATCACCTGTCTTTATAAGTTGCATTCAGTTCTGTGTTTGTCGTCCGGTCTCGTCAACATCTACGTGATGTGTATGTATGCTACCCTGCCTGTGGATTTACCTGTATTGGAAACTATCTGTGGATTATAATAAAGACTTTATCTTGAACCGTCATCTTCGTTCACCCTTTCCTTCCACGTTACGTGACAGAAGACCGGACCTACAAAAGTTAAGCAGCGTTAACCCCCACATTTTATTTTTGTTTTCATTCAGTGTTTTATTTTCTGCTTTTTTCCCAGTCATGGATTATCCTGCCTTCCGCCTCCTCCTCCTGGAGCAGGGGAATCGCTCTCTCGAGGACCACACCAAAGACTTTGTGTTTCTCGCCCCTCTGACACACTACCCGACAGCAGCCTTTGCTCGTTTTATCGGACTGGACTTAACCCCACCACACGAGCGCAGCTGTCTGGGGATGGTCCTCAATAGAGCCTCGCCGCCTATATTGAGTGGGTGCTGGTGTCCAGCAGATCTTCGCGGACCGTGGAGGATGACACCAGCCCCACTCCAGACCCAGAGCCCAGCCAAACATCACCCTGACTCGCGGAGCCAGAGCCAGAGCCAGAGCCCACCGCGGACGGAGAGCCAGAGCCGAGAGCAACAGAGCCATCACCACTGGGAGTGACAGCGCGAGAGGTCGCTACGGAGCCTGAGCTTATCGAGTCCGACCAGGTGCGAGAGCCGGCCACAGAGCCCGCGACGGTGGATGTTCCAGATGGGCATGAGGGTGCTGAGGACAGCACCGCCCACTGCACTGCCGCTGAGGGTGAGCAATGCCTGGATCTGGGACAATTAAATATGGAAGTAGATTTGATTTTCTCTGAGAATATAGAAATGGAACTTCCTGCCTGCCCTGAACAATCTGTCTGCCTTGAACTGTCTACCTGCCTGAATTTCCCACCCATCCTCCCTCTGTTATCTCCAAACAGCCCTGCTGCTTCAGCTCTGCCACTGCTGTTTCCTGACAGCCACTCAGCTCACCCTCAGCCCATTTGTGCTGTGGGCTCGCCGCGGGTCTGCCAGTCTCCATCGGCGTCAGGGCTGGGGGATCCCTCGTCTTTGCCTCCAGCCTCAGAGTCCTGGACTCCGCCTCGGCCCTCTGACCCTGCGGCTCCACCCCGGCTCTCAGCTCCCTCGTCTCCACCGTCGCCCATCAGCCCACCAGCTCCACCGGGCTCCCTCGTTCCTCCGGCTCCACCTTGGTCGGTCGTCGTCCCGCCATCGCCTCAGGACTCCGCTCCTCCGGCTTCGCCTGTCGCCTGTCACAGAATTAAACTAATAAATATCAATATATTTATAATTCCGCTGAACAATACATGTGTCACAAATCCGGTCCGTGGCTTTCAGTCCGCTCGCCACCAGAGGTCGCCTTGCCATTTCACATTACACAGACTGTTGCACCACACCCTGGACTACCTTTCCCATCATCCATTGCGCTGATTACACGAACCCAGCTGTATCCAATCAGACACACTATATAAGCCTTGGACTTCCTTTCTCGATCGCCGAGTATTGTATGTTGCATTTAGCACTCTCCTAGTGTTAGCAATCATTACAGAGCCATTTCCTAGTTTCCCGTCTTTTGTATTCTCACCTAGTCTGTTTCGCTGCCTGCCCTGGGTCTCTCGCATGTTTACAGGATTACCCTTTTGCCTAGCCCCCTGAATTACATTTGCCGTTGATCGACCCTTGCCTGTGTCACGGATTACTCTTGCTTCCTGTCCTAATATACTTGTTTGCCGATGTTTATCCTGCCTGCTGTTTTCACCTTGTCTCATGTCAATAAAAGCTTTGTATATGGATGCGTCTTTCACTCCGTTACAGAGTGCTCGGCCCAACAAGGATCCAGTAGCTTTTCCGAGAAACATTGTACAGGTATGTACACAACAAGAATATTATTTAGACTTAAACAAGGCCTGCGATCACTGGAGCAACATGTTCGTGAGTTTTTGGCCATCGCGAACTATTCAGATCTATCTTTAAACTGAGATTTTTTGTGATGGTGTGAATCAATCTCTCAGACCTGAGTTTAGACGAGGGGGTCCGCGTTCATCTCTCGCTCAGTTTTTGGACTATGCTTTACTACGTGTGGGCTCATCTTTGACTGTGGATGTTGCGGGGGAGGAATGCAACATCACGGTTGGGACGGCCACGAAGTTAAGTCAGCCAGGAATCTCAGGTCATTCTAATATATTGATCGCTACTCCAGTGATCAAACCCGCTTGTGAAATGGCGGCCGCACCAGAGCACGCTCACGTAATGGCGGCGACAGCGCAGCCCGTTCACAAAATGGCGGCGACAGCAATGCTATGTCATGTCACTGCTGCCACTCCTGTGTCAAGTCAAGTCACGGCTGTGTTTCCTGAGTCATGTCAAGTCAGAGCTGCTCTTTCTGAGTCAAGTTACAGCTGTTGTTCCTGAACCAAGTCAAGTCACAGTTGATTTCATGAGCCCAGTCAAGTCACAGTTGATCATCCAGAGTGAAGTCACATCTCGTCTGACCTCCCAGAGCCTCATCACGTCTCGTCTGACTTCTCAGAGCCTCGTCACGTCTCGTCTGACCTCCCAGAGTCACGACATGTCTCATCTGACCTCCCAGAGTCTCGCCACGTTACGTCAGATCGTCCGGAGTCTCGCCACATCACAGCTGATCGTCTAGAGTCATGTCACACCACAAAGGATCATCTACAGTCCCATCACGTCCGGTCTGCTGCACCCAGATCATTGAGGTCAGTCCTCTGGTATCCCTGTCTGGTATTCAGCTTGAGGGATGCACCACTGGTGTCTGCATGCTTGGCTGGTATCCTCAAACCATCTCACCCTAGCCCTGCTGTTGCTGAACTGTTTTCCCCCGTCTGTAGCGCTTCCCATGACGGGAATCGCTCTATGGTAGGTCTGGGCCGCGTACATCACCGCTGAGTCTCTGGAGGTAGCGGCTTGTGCTGCAGAACCTCCGGAAGCAGCAGTGACTGCTGCGCCGTCTTCAGAGGCAGTCATGCCCACCGCAGTTTCCCCAGAGGTGGCGGCTCATGCTGCAGAACCTCGTGAAATGGGGAGGTCTGCTTCGGCTCTCTGTGCAGTGGTAGCGCCCAGCGATACACCCTCAACCCGTGAACTCTCGTCCTGTTCTCAACCGGCCGAGGAGGCCACTTATGAACTCTCATCTTGCCCTGATTTGGCCATGGAGGCCGCCTGTGAACTCTCTGCCCGTCCTATCACAACTAAGGAGGCCGTAATTAAGCTCTCTGCCCATCCAGTCACGGCTATGGAGGTCGTCATTGAACTCTCTGCCCATCTTGTCGTGGCTATGGAGGCCGCTTATGAACTGGCCTTGGAGTCTGATTATGAACTGTCTGTCTTGCCAGTCTCTGTCACTGTACTGTCTACCCATTCAGTTTCAATTAACACATCCAGTGTTGAACTTTCTACTAGGCTTGGGCGGTAATACGGTAATATGATATACCGCGGGATCTAAAAATAGCAACGGTATCAGTTTCAATACCGTTATACCGTCATAAAAAACAATGCACTTATATAGGAGACAAGGATTAAATATTAAATATAATTTATTTAATGCCTAAAAATGCGTATGCATGGTTGTCATCACGTGACAGCGTGGATGAGAAAGAGAGAGGTGGGGAAAGATGGCGAGTCGCGCACCAAGTGACCTGGTCTCAAAAAAGAACACAACTTCTGCAGTTTGGCAGTATTTCGGGTATCGACCGAACGAGAAGGGAGAAGCGGTAAATACGGACAAGGCAATTTGCAAATTGTGCAACAAAAAGGTGACCGCGAGAGATGGAAATGCCTCGAACCTAAGGTCGCATATACGAAACTACCATCCACTCACTGCTGCGAGGATGGACCTGAGTTCACTCAGTGCAACAGTTTCAACGCCTCCCGATGCAGGACCAACAACATCTAGGTCCATCGCCAGTACACAGCCGACGATAATGGGGGCCTTCGGGAAAACAACAAAGTACAAAAGGGACAGTGTCCGTTGGAAAATCTGTACTGATGCAGTGACAAAATACTTGGCGAAGGAAATGGTCTCTTTCCACACAGTGGAAAAAAAGTCCTTTAAGGACATGGTAAAGGTCCTAGATGCCCAGTACGAGCTGCCTGGACGGAAATATTTCTCACAAACAGCCGTCCCACATTTATATAGTAAAATTAGAGACAATGTTCAAGTGCTGCTGTCAGCGGCAGACAGTTATTCCTTAACAACTGACATGTGGTCGTCAGTTAACATGACACCATATATGTCTAGGACTGTCCATACTATTACACCTGACTGGAAACTTGAATCCAAATGCCTCCAAACTACGTATTTTCCTGAGAGTCATACGGCGGACAATCTTGCTGCTGCGCTCAGAGCTGCACTTCAGGAATGGCAACTTGACGAGAAAAAACTTTCAGCCATAACCACTGACAACGCTGCCAATATTCATGCCGCAATCAGGTCCCTGCATTGGCCGTGGCTTAACTGCTTCGGTCACAATCTAAACTTGGCTGTCACAAATGGATTGCATGACCAGAGGCAAAAAACCGAGCGCGCCCTTGGACTATGTCGTAATATTGTCGGGGCTTTTTCACACAGCTGGCAATGTAAGCATGAACTCCACAAGAAGCAAGTGGACTTGGGACTCCCAAAACATAGTCTCATAACGGTAAGCATAAAACGTGCAGAGAGGTCCTCAGGGGCAGGGGCTCAAATGTAAAAAAAAAGGGGCATATATATATATATGCTTTGCATCACATAAATAAATTATATTGAAAAGTAGGCCATATTAAAATAGAAAACCTTTTTTTTCTGTATTTTTTATCAAATAAATGCAGGCTTGATGTGCATAAGGGACTTATTTAGCCTAAAAAAATGTGCATGCAAATTTGACCAAATGGAATAATATACATTAATGGACTTATTTATTTATGCATTCATTCGTTTATTTAGGCCTATTTATTCATTCATTCGTTTATTTATCCCTATTTATTCATTGATTTGTTTATTTAGGCCTATTCATTCATTTAATCGTTTATTCATCATTCATTAATTAATTCATCCATCCATCCGTCGGCAGGACTGCGCAACTCGCTGGGGCTCCAAACTGGCAATGGTGGAGCGCATCCTCGAGCAGGCCCAAGCGATCAGACACGTCCTGTCTGACGACAGAAGGAGCAGCCTGTCCCTGACCTGGCAGGACATGGACGTCTTGAAAGCTGTTCACGAAGCACTGAAACCAGTCGGTGACTTCACTGATATTTTGTCAGGAGAAAATTATGTGACCAGTTCCTGTATCCCCCCCATACTACAGCTCTGCAGGGACAATGTGTTGGCTGCGTCAGAAAATGACCTCCAGCTAACAAAGTCAATCAAAATTGGAATACTAACAAAGCTGGAGGCCAAGTATGAATCCAATTCAGTGAGCAAAATATTGCGAAAATGCACTTTCCTCGACTTTTTTACCGTGGAGGATATGAGACGGATGACAACACATTGGCTGAGACCAAGGCTGAATTACAGGCTGAGATCATGAGCTTAGAGGCAGCAGGTCCAGTAGCCATCAGAGTGAAAGAGGGAGAGGCGCAACCCGAACCCTCACGAAAAAAGATGACTCTGGGAAGTATGCTGCAAAAAAAAGCTGATGCAATGGCAGGTCCCGTCGGCTTCGGCACTGTAGAGGACCGAGTCGGAGCTGAAATAACAGCCTACTGTTTGGAGCCAGTTACTCAAGGAGATGAGGACCCACTTCTCTGGTGGAAAAATGCTGCCAGGCGTTTTCCCCAGATGTCGCGAGTGGCACGAAAGTACCTGTGCGTCTGTGCCACAAGCACACCATCGGAGCGGGTTTTCAGCACCGCAGGTAAAGTTGTCGGTCCACAACGTGCCCTGTTAAAGCCGGACAAAGTAAACATGCTGGTTTTTCTAGCGAAAAATCTTGACTAGATTGATGCCACTTGTCATTCGTTCCTGTTCGCACTGTGTTTATTTTTATTTAATTGATTCAGGTATTTTTATTTGGTTTACGTTAAAAACAATATTGGAAAGAAGACTGGAAAGAAAAAGTTTTTGTTTAGGACTATTGCTTTGCAATACTTTTTATAATATGGATGATGTTTATGTTAATTCCACTCTGGTTGACTGTTGTGGGTCTATTTGCACTTTTTTATAAGCTGCTCTTCTTTGTTATTAAAAGTTGTTCAGGCGGTGTGATTTAATTTAATTGATTTGTGTGCGCGTCTCTGCGCGAAAACTGTTCTGGATGTTTATGTTAATTTAATTCTGTTTGACTGTTGCATTTGCATTTTTTTATAAACTGCTATTTGTTGCTAATAAAAGTTGTTAATATTGTTGTGCATGTTATTTTGTTATTGTTTCAGTATTAGTGTTTGGTATTCAGTT
>JAHKKF010531390.1:2070-12715 GCA_019740295.1 Labeo calbasu | reverse complement strand
AAAAAAAAAAAACCTGTTAATAATACGTTTATCATCTACAGATTGTGAACGGATACTTTGTGCATTTTTTTGCACCAGCTAATCTTCCACGAGTACCAAAGATGGTTGTTTTTGTGATAGACAACAGCCTTTCTATGGTGGGAAATAAAATGGCACAGGTGAGTTTTGATGTCTGTTAGATGAGAAAAGATGTTTTTCAGTTTCAGATTGTCAGTAGTTTGGACTTTTGTCTGTGTTTGTTGTCAAAATGAGACTAGAGAGGCTCTGGTGACCATTCTGGGTGAACTGCCAGAGGAGGACTACTTTGCCATCATCGTATTTTCAAGCCATTTTGTTGTATGGCGGCCACATTTAAGCAAAGCAACACAAGAAAATGTAAAAGCAGCCCAGAAGTATGTCAAAACCATTGACGTTTTTGGTAGTAAGTATGAATATGAAATATGCAAGGCATTGAAGTTTTCACTAAACAAGTTCTAAACGATTAATTGTACATAATCCACATGGAAACATTATATAAAGCAAAACAGTACAATGCACAGTGACTACGAATGAGCTCACTGAGGGTTCAAAGTTCTCTAAAGCTGAAGTGAGAACAGCAAAAGTCATGTGCAAATGTTCACATCAAAAATAACTTAATCAAATAATCAAATACAAAATGTTGTGACATGAGCATTTTTGTTTTTGTCTCAGGTACTGAACTGCATAATGCTGTCATTCATGGCGTCCAGATGCTGTATGAAGAGCGGCGTAACGGTACAGCCCCAAAGAACATGGTGATGATGATCATTTTGCTGACTGATGGGGAACCAAACAGCTGTATGTATATGCACGTACTAACAACTTCTTCTGAAAACTTTCTAGGATTTTTCTTGAGGAACAACATTGTCTAGAAGTACACTGCCCTCCAAAAGTTTAGAAACACCCCTGGCAAAGTGTGGTTTTGGACGATATCAGCATAAAACCTTATCATTTTTTTGGTTATGTAATTTGATGACATAATAATGGCAATATATACATGTCAAAGTCAGACATGCCCCTTTGCCAGCTGTGACGCCTGGTTACTGGTTTAAAGATTTACAAGATTTTTGGGTCAGCACACCTTAATAGCTTCAACAATTGATTGCCAATTAAGTTTAGAATACAATCAATTTAGGCCCAGATTATTCAGAGCTGTAATAGCTGCTAATGCTGGATATTTTGATGAATCAAAAATTTAAGTTTTTTCGATGTATAAACTGTTTATGTAATAAAATATGTTTTGGTAGTTTGTGTTGTCCCTTATCAGTGCAAAATTATCTCAAATTTAAAAGGATTCATGCCAATATTGTCTAAAACCCCACTTTTCTAGGGCGTTTCCAAACTTTTGGAGGGCAGTGTATCTTTTAAACAGCCCTAGTGTCATTTCCATTATCTTCTTCAGAGAACACAAGGGAGAACACAAAGAAGATGTAGCTCAAGATTATATTTATCAATCAGTTATTCATGGCTGTTGTTATCTGTGATAGTAATCATAATTCATACTCATTTTTTAGATCCAAGATCTCTTCCTGAGATTCAAGAGAGCATTCGTAATGCCAATGATGGGAATATCACTCTGTTCAGTTTGGCCTTTGGTAATGATGCCAACTATGGATTTTTGGATACCTTGAGCAAGCAGAACAATGGCCTGGTTCGCAGGATTTACGAGGACTCGGATGCTCCACTTCAGCTAGCGGTAGTGAAACTGGGTCAAAATATTGATTCCTTATAGATAGCTAAGTAATGATTTTTTCCAATGAATTGTTATTATCATTCAAACAATCTCAAAATTTTTCAAAATTTGAAGATCTTTTAATTATCAATACTTTCTGATACAAACTATTTTATCATATTACCACCACCATTATTATTATCATTATTCATTGTGTATTAAAAATGTACACATATCAGTTTTTACATTTATTTTTTTGTGTGTATGTTGGTTATTGTATCTGCTAAAAAACTGTATAGTTTGGACCCTGTTGTTAGTTTAGTTTCTTTTTTTTAGTTAATGTAAATAAATAAAGTAAATGAATGTTTAATTATTTTGTAGTATACCAAAAGTGTTCCTGAATAATTTACAGAATAGCTGTTAGAAAATTTCAGAAAACAAAATGAACATTATAACTGAAATGTATAGAAGCATGTTTCAGCCATGAGATTTACAAAAAAAAAAAAAACAGGTATCTGTGGTAATTGTGACTTTTTTCTGAGCAAAAAAAAAAAAATTATCTTTTGCCTTTTTTCCTCCAACTGCAAGAAAAAAGTCCAAATTTTGATATGAAACCAATTACCTTTTTTTTTTTTTTTTTTTAATTACCCTCATTTTTATCCTGTGGCAGAAACAAGCGTCCTTAGAAATATGCCCAAATGAAATGGTTAAACTGAATGATTAAATCAAATCAAAACTTTGTGAATTGGAATCGAATTGATAAATGTGCATGCAAACCCAACCCTAGTAGTAACCTAATGCAATTGTGGTTATACTTTAAATGTTGTTAGGATGTTGACCTTATTAGCAAAGCTGACTTTCAACATAATACTGCTAATGGTTTGCTAATGATTTGTTCCCAAGGGATTTTATGAAGAAGTGTCAAGTCCTCTACTCTCAGACGTGCATTTCCGCTATCCGGACAACACGGTTAACTCACTGACAAAAAGCCATTTCAAACAGCTGTACAACGGCTCTGAGATCATGGTCGCTGGCCGACTTAATGACTTAAATGAAATAGACAACTTTGCTTTTGAAGTGTTCGCACAAGGGGTGAGTCAATACTCTACTATGTATCCTGTCACACGTACACATAGTTCATAACTCTGGTATTTATAAGAAGTTATAAATGTGGACGTTGGTGGTTCAATGTATGTGAGCATATAAGAATAATATCTCTTTTTCAGTACGAAAATAAATGAAAACAAAAAAAGCCTTCAGGATTACAAATAATATAGGAGGAATGCATGACCTCTGTGCCCGTAGCCATTGGTTGGTCAAACCGATAGCTCCGCCCCAAACTCACACCATTGGTTGAGCCTCTATTGCTTTATCAGCTGCTGCTGCATATACAAGTAGATAAGAGAGAGTATTTTAACAGTGTAAGCATGACATCACCAATGAATCCGTAGACTGTAGCTTCATTAATATTTCTGGGGTGTGTGATAATATTCTCAATGAATTAACACAGTTGCTTTTGGCGACTTGTCAAACGAATCCCACTTTGTTTGTTTTGCAACAGTTCGACAATAACTTTGAGGTGAAAGGTCAAGCAAGTACTCAGAAGTGGGAAACCATATTTCCAGATGAGGAGTATATCTTCGGGGACTTCACCGAGCGTCTCTGGGCGTATCTGACCATCCAGGAGCTCTTGAATAAGAAGTCTGTTTGAAAAAGCCTGATCTTTAACACCCAATCCTAAAACCCTCACGGATCAGCAGTTCTCTGTATAGTTTAATTCAGTGTGGGAAATGACTAGTATTACTATAATTTGTCTATTTTTACTGATTTTAATTGGGTCTGCACTCTTTCGTAATCATATAACCTAGAAGATTTGTAATAAATCCAATTATAACACAAAACTATTTTCTGACAGAGACAAGGGTACACCAGAGGAGAAAGGAAATGTCACTAATGAAGCTCTGAGCCTTTCATTAAAGTACAACTTCGTCACACCGCTCACCTCCATGGTCGTCACTAAACCTGAAGATGAGACCAAAAGTGACACTTTCATTGCTGACAAGCTGACTGAAGGTATGACTAGTAAAGAGAAGTTTGCAAGAACTCAAGGAAATGGTGCACAAATCTCAGCGGGAAAAATAAACACTTGCGACATAGTGTTCTTCATAAATTTACAATTATGTTTAACCGGTTATATGACGCTCACTCTTTTCTCAACATTGATTCACAGAGGAACGAGGAAAGCCTCAAAGATATGGTGAGTCGTTACACTAGCATGTATTAATCTGGCTGTTAAAGTCTGCATCACGAGTCACAGTTTCCACTCAGATTTCCGTCAGATCCAAAGCAAATAACAAACAGTGCCAATTCATGAACTGGGTGTGCTGTACTACTACCAGCAATCATGATCCTAATCCTTATCTTCATAGCGAAATCTCAGTTGGCATGACAGTGATTCCTTTTTATGTAAATCGTTAAAATACTGCTCTGTTTGGACCCCAAAAAAGTATTTGATACGTTATGAACAAGCAGATTTCAAATGAGAGTTTATTTGTAAATTAACTATTTTGGTGCATTTATTTTAATTCAGTCATTGTCGTATTTGCAGGTTACACCCCCGTACAGGCCAGCTACCCCAAGACCTATGCATCTCCTACATATTATGGTAAATGTAACATCTACTGTATGTGAAATGTTGGCAAAGATTCATAAGTCACATCAGCAGTGCTGTTCTTGTTAACAGTTGATGGAGATCCACACTTCGTCATTGAGCTGCCAGATCAGAATGACGCTCTGTGCTTCAACATTGATGACAAACCTGGTACCATCTTCAACCTGGTTAGAGACCCACGCACAGGTGAGAACGAAAATCCAGTGGTATTATTCAGCACGGCATAGGGTTTTTATTTGGTTTCTTGGTGCTCCGCAGGTATTGTGGTCAATGGCCAAACCATTGGGGATAAGAAAGTCATCCCAGGAAACAAGATAAACACCTACTTTGGGCGCTTTGGAATCATTCATGAGAAGTTTGGTATCAGATTGATGGTGAGCACAAAGGAGATCTCAGTGTCTGAGAAGGGAAAACAGGCTAAACTCTTCTGGACTGATACTGCCACGGTGAAAGGGCCCAAGTAAGATGCAGGACATCACCTTTTCACTTCATTCCAATTAAGTCCTCGTGAGCTAACTTCTGACAGAACTTTGTCCTTCTTTCTCCAGCATGGATCTGCAGGTGATCAAAGGTCGTAGTTTAACAGTGACTTTGAGAAACTCAGTCAAGTTTCTTATTATCCTGCACAAAGTCTGGCAGAAGCATCCGTATCATCAAGACTACCTCGGGTTCTACACCCTGGACAGTCACCTCTTTTCAAGCAACGTCCACGGCTTACTTGGTAAAACGTCTAAAGAACTTACCACACTATATATGTCACATTAACCCTCTGGGCCTCTTCATTTTTGGGTCACGCTTGGTACCCTCACGGTCAAAAGTGACTATTTTTCCGGGGAAATCAATGTAATATATTTTAGTTCAGTAATGTTTTTTATTATTTTTATGTAGAATTTACAATTTTCATTTTTGACTGTGAAGGTTCCAAGTGTTACTTTTTTATTTTTCGACATTCTAACTTATCTAAATCGTGTCCATGTTTTGTGTGTGTGTGTGTGTGTGTGTGTGTGTGTGTGCTAATACAACAAAAGTTATCAAGTGTTATCATATTCCGAAGTAAAAAAAAAAAAAGAAAAAAAAGAAAAAATAATTCAAAGTATATATATTTTTTTTCTGTCAGTTTCGACTGAAGAGGCCCAAAGGATTTAAGGAATATTCCAGGTTGAGCGAAAGTTAAGCTCTACCTATTGTGGTATGATTTTAAAACCACAAAAATAATTAGTTTATCCATTAATCATGGTTACAGTGAAGCACTAACAATGGATGTGAAGCTTAGAATTGTATAACATTTTTAGAATTTTATGTTTCCTCTGTAAGATTAAAACGTGTTAATTATTTAAGTGCTAATGTTTAATTAGCAGTTTTACAGTTGTTTTAGGGTTTATGGTGGGATAGTGTTTGGTTATCATGGCAGCAAATCTACTAAATTAAATGTAACTTTACACAGAAAAAAAACACTATAACCATGTTAACATTTTTTACATCAAGTGGCTATACTACTGAAACAGTAAGTATTTTAAGATTTACAAATTGGTTAAAGTGTCTCACTTATCAACATTAAGCCATAAATACTGTCAACTTAACTCTTAAAGTCTTTGCAGATTGAGTTTGAAATGTTCGCATTTTTTATTTTTTACATATTCATTACAATTCATCAAACACAGAACATCATGGTGGCCAGGTTTTCACAACAAAACCCACCCAATTGCTACTCAAAACTAGCCCAAAACTAACCTAATCACATCTTGAGGGGGGTCCCCCATTTAAAATGGTGTTCAGGGGGATAAAGTACACTTTTTTTGTTAGGGTTCCCCTGGTAAATCTGTATTTCAGGGGCTAAATATGATGAATGATATGAATTGAAACCCGTGAACATCAAAAACAAGCCGCGACAACAGTGTTAGCTCAAGTAGACTTGGCAACACTGCTGAATTGTCAAAACATCTCTCAAAATGCTTGCAACAGACACCAAAAAAAACAGAAAATTGAACCCGATCTGACTGATGCAATGTGTATTTATTTTTTAATGTGCAAAAATTTCGGTCAAAAATTACGCACACAGCATGCACGGACCTTTAGTCTGCTTTTATAGTGCATTATCTCTGAACTGTGTTCACGTCTCTTCAGGTCAGTTCTACCATGGACTGCAGTTTGAAGTGAGTGAACCGTTTCCAGGAAAGGATCCAAACAAACCAGATGCCATAATGTTTGTGAAGGGAAAAGAGCTTGTAGTTACCAGGTGAATTTAAGACACTGTTCGGTTTGCCGGCTTGAACACGAAAGGTCGATGTTACATTAATACTTATTCTGTGTCAATAGGGGTTGGCAGAGAGATTTCAGACAGGACGTGAAGAACGGAGAAAACGTGCCCTGCTGGTTCATTCACAATAAAGGCACGGGGCTCCTCGATGGAGTTCACACAGACTACATCGTCTCTGGTCTCTTCAAGACAATCTAAAAATGAGCCTGAATGCCAGATTAAACACTTGGAGTTAGTGTTGTCAAAATATCAAATTTTCAAAACTGAAATATTGCAAAGCTATCTATACTCATTTTGCGTAGTAGAAATGCATTGATGCAGCATCTCAGAGCAGCTCATTTCACAGTAGATTCTGCAAACTCAATCTCTGTGGGTGAGTTTAACAAACATTTGCAATGTGTGCCACTTATGCTTTATTTTCACATTTGTGGACAGACAATTACAATTTAACCAAAATAAAAGCTTGACAGTTGAACTACAAGTGAAGATACTTTTTGTATTTTTACTACACAGTGTGAAGTAAAATAATTCATATATGAATAGTTATGAAATGCTGTTTGTTACAACAACAATTTGTTACAAAATTGATATTCGTGATCTTAGTCTTAAATATTATTGTTATTATCATATCATTTCCCTCGGAGCTTTGAGACATGAGGAATCCCGTACAACCGTTTTAGATGAGAGGAAAATACTTTGATTATGGTCAAAAGTAAATTAAATTAGATACTGTTCAAATATGATGTCCTTAATGTTGTGGCAATTACCATTGAAAATGGTATATCAATATTAAAATATTGATATTTATTAAAATATTATTTTTAAAGGTATCGTATCAAGGTTGTAGAAATACTGGTATCAGAACACTACTTGAAACTTAAAAACACGATATTGTGAATATACATTTAATATATATATATATATATATATATATATATATATATTAATGTACATTAAATTACTCTTTACTGGATTCTTTTGGAAGAATTTGGAAGTACAAAATTAATATTATAAAAATGCAGTTAAAAGCTGCATCAATATAAAAAGCCTGGCTGATACTGATCACTTTCATAAATTTGTAATCATTTGTAATAATTTGAATAATTCTATACTATATCAATTAAAAATCAAACACTAAAAACTCAAATCAATCATGAAAGGAAAACTGGTGTTAGTCTTCTTTAACAACCCCCACAATTTTTATAAGAATACAACACAAGAAGATTTTTACGTGGAGGATCCCATAACTCAAAGCTAATGAAAGCTCTTTTATGATAAGATAAAAAATGTTAATAAATAAATAAACACTTGAGAACAACAAATAAACATAATATCTGACAAAGACACCTGACATTTACATATACACACAAAAACACATTGACGAAAACACCAATCTAGCCACTAACTTAAACTAAAATGCTGGATAAACTGTGGCAAATGATCCAAAGGAAACAAAATCTGAATCTAAATCGATCTTTAAGTACATTGGAGGCCTCAGATTTCTTTGTGAACTGATTAAACATTATGAAACTAAAACAATGAATGAATTCCTAAATACCTTTATTTATTTTGACTACAAGTCTATTAATAAATCCATTGAACCATTTACACAGATTTTAATCTTTGAGACCCAAAAATGATTTCCTATCCTGTCTGGTGGACAACGTTAGTATTACACCTTCATCTATCCTTCTTATGGATATAAACTGCTGATACTGTATTTTAGAATCTACCCTGAAGAGCATCAGAAACTCAACAGTTTACCCAGAATGCCCTGTTGTCCATGTCTGCTCGTTTTTGTGAGGTTTGGAGTCAGGGTCAGGAGACGATGCTGTGGTTCCTTATGCTGACTCCTAAATAACACTGACCATTTTTATTTTATTATTTTATTTTTATTTTTTATTTCACCTTTATTATTCACACATATACAGGAATCTGGGAGAGTGTACACTGAAAGTGCCAGCAAAAAGCAGTGTATAAATTATAAGAAATAAAATTATAACAAAATAAATCATGCAATTTAACTGAGTAAGATACAATGCAGTCCAAAAGTCTGAGAACAAAATAAATAAATAATCAGTATAACAAGTTAAACTGAGAAGTTAACATGAATTCTAGAATTTCTTCTTCGTGAAAGCTGATGATCATCCTATCCCTCATTTCTTCTTGTCTGCATTCTGAAACAACAACAGGAATCAGGTTAACTGTTCAAATACATTCCACAAACAACATATAACATATTTATATTTAAGTAAGTGGAAAAAATATAAATTTAAGAACATATGTTGAAATATACAGAGCTGAAGTTTGTCCTCTAACTATATGACACATATATACTTTGACATATAATGTCAAAAATCTTCAAAATGTAATTAATACCTTAATCCAGTTGTGGAGACTGAGTTTCTCCAGCTCAATCCGCTGCTTTGGATCGATCTGCAGACAGCAGCGAATCAAACCGCAGCATTCTGTGCAGGAAGAAGAGAGAGACGTCTGATTATTACCTCAAATTTACATTTACATTCTATTTTGCACGATTCAGATTCACCATTGTATTTTGCTGAAATGAAGATCTCACCTTCTGACAAGCCGTCTTTGGCCCAGGTGTTATTGTTGATCTTTTTCAGGGCTTGTATGTTTGGAAAATCTCCACACATCAGTGCAAACAACAGGATCCCCAGTGACCAGACTGTCGCAGGTTCCCCGAGCACCATTTTTAAATAGGGGAACTGTTTAAAAATGTACTTTGGCAGCTCCTAAATTAAGTTTCACTAAGATGCTTGTGTGATTATTAGGTCATACAAACATTGCTTGGCAATTTCCATGTTACCATGTAGCTCTATATATTACGTTATTAGATATTTTCAGCTATTAAATTAGGTGTCATCATATTGTATTTACCATTCATTTATGAATACATCTTGGGCGGTAATGAATTTTGAAAACATGAACTTGTGACAACTGTTTCATTTCTCTGTACTCTTGTGTTGACTGTATTTTGATGGTGCCGATAAGTGGCTGAATATGTAACTGTAAATAAATTACATATTCTGATAACACAGAAATATCATTTACCATCAGGACTACGCACAGGCAGAGGTGCATCACTCTGGTAGGCATTTTCTTCTGGACCTGAGTGGGCGTTGCTGACTTTTTTCCTTTCTCTCTGGAGTAAAGCAATTACTCCGAGTAAAGAAAAAAGCACCATTTTTGAAACAGTAGCAAGGGTTGGTTGCAAGAAGTGAGAAACACCAAAATGCAACGAACAACAAACTGACTAGCGCTGGCTGCAAGACGTGCCAAGTGAAAACCACCAGAACGCAACTAGCAACAAACAGCGAGTGTTTATTTTTTTAATTCCATCTGAGCTTTTTATACGGTGACGTTACAAACCAACTAAAGGTGCGTTCACGCCATATCGGAATTCCCGTAATTACGAGATTCCAACTTCGAAACAGCGTTCACGTCCTAGTAGAACTCGTAATTACAACTTGTGAACTGAGAGTCTTCTGAGAGCTACGACTTGTACCACATGACCGCTGTACCACCTGTCCAACGTAGGCTCTGTTTAGGTGTTGATAGTGTTGCCATAGAAAAACATAATTTCGAGTCTGAGGACGTGAACGTGAACGTCACATGTTGTCATCTCGAAATTACGGTAATTACGATATGGCGTGAACGCAGCATAACATTCCAAAGTTGCTACGTAGGGTTCGCAGATGCTTGTTGCTAATTGGTTCATTTTGCGCTGTGGGCGCGTAGATCCTTTACTGTATTTTTATGAGAGGAATAAAAAAATGTTGTTTATGAAATCATCATATCATGCTGTATTTTTGGCGAATCATCGCTTTGTTATTGATCAGTGTTGATTTAAATCATTTACAGGTAAGAATGGTCTAATATTCCCAGAGAGAGAGTAAAATCTTTGCGTGGCAGGGGCAGCTGCCACAAAGACCTGCCACCGCCAAATGCGCCTGCCACTCCACCTGCCACCGCTATGTGCGCCTGCCACTCGACCTGCCACCGC
>JAHKKF010531389.1:1996-13442 GCA_019740295.1 Labeo calbasu | reverse complement strand
TGATCACAGTAACATGTTTCCAAACCTCAACAGTGAGATCACAGCTCTGGAAATACTACAGGAAACATGTAATGTCACACGAAGTGTTCGACCCACAGTCACCATGATCAATTAAAACCAGACAAAAGTTTACACAAAGAGTATGAATACAACACACAGACTAACACAGGTCAAGTCACACTTTATTTATTTAGCGCATTACAGATATAAACAGAAAGATAATGATTCAGTGATGCAAAGATTTGTGCACAGACAACAACGTTGTCATAACAACCTCCGTTTACACAGATCCACGACTAAAAATGAGTAAATGTGCTGTATTATGTTTGTCAGGCCAGTAGTTGATGTTTGAACACATACTATGTATGCACACAATGTTGTTTTCACAATTTTTTTCTATTTATTTATATATTTTTTTAGTTCACACAGAAACATCAGCCTTGTTTTCAAAAATTTGCACTTTGAAACCTGTCTTTCTTCTGTTTTTTTTTTGTTTGTTTTTTTCCCCACCGTTGTGTAAATGAACGACCAAAACAAATGCATGAGCGTTTATTTATTTTTTATTTTTTTAAGTTGAAAATGGTGTCGTGTGAACACCGCCCGAATGTGTGAGAATTCACACCCATCAGTCCAAACTGGGTTCAGAGATCATCAGTTTTGTGTGAGTTAAGATGTCAGTTCCTCTATTTTAGTAACCAGTGCGGTCAAACAAACTGAGTTCTCACAGTCGGCAATAACATGTTTACAAACTGTGAGCTCAACACCCCCAAAATACTGTAAAGTGATGTGACGTGTGGCCAAGTATAGTGATGATACTGGGAACTTGTGCTCTGCATTTAACCAATCACACAGTAGTGAATAGTGAACACACACACAC
Source organism: Labeo calbasu (assembly GCA_019740295.1). Classification (NCBI taxonomy): domain Eukaryota; kingdom Metazoa; phylum Chordata; class Actinopteri; order Cypriniformes; family Cyprinidae; genus Labeo; species Labeo calbasu. Next base: position 12,565 of record JAHKKF010531389.1, on the reverse strand, counting down.
ACACACACTGTGAACACACACACAGAGCAGTGGGCAGCCATTTTTGCTAGGGAGAAGTTGGGGTTTTGGCTCCCAGAATACAAAGATAACAAAAGATAACCATTAGGGTTGGGAGGGGGGAAAAGTGTGTTATTTTGACCACACTGGTTTTAGTTACGGAGAAATACAGAATCACACTTTCATTGGCGTATTTTAAAGAATCTTTCTCTTTGTGCAGTTGCTTGGCCTGCAGTTAAGCTTCAAGAAAATCATTGCAGAACAGATACAGATGATGAAGAATGTGTTGTATTTGTTATTGTCACTGATAACATACGCAGACAGTTGGGGGCTCCCTAGTAAAATACTATGGCTGTATGTGAAATAATTCCCAATACCCTCACTCTCGAGGGTCCCTGCATTAGTCCACTAATATAGACCAGTTGAATGAAATTGAGTGAGTGAAGTCAAACACTGAGTGTGCTGAAAATGCTGCCATTTAAACGTAGTTTGTGTTTGCTGTTTAATAATCAGTCGACACTTACAAAAATGGTCAGATCCAAAAATAATGAAAAGATTTATCTTGACCTAGCTTGTATAATAATGGAAAATAAATTTCACCATACATGTACTGTCACAACTGTCACTGCATGAGGAACAGTAGGAATAAACTCAAATAACAGTCTTTAATGAAAATCCAAAAGAGGGTAACACGAGGCAAACAGGCAGGAGCACAGGTAGTACACGACACAAAGACATACAACAACACTGGAAAACTGAAACTAAACAGAACAGAGCTTAAGTAGAGAACTAAATGAGGGAATTAATGAGACACAGCTGAATCAAATGAACAATCAAACATGAGGGAGAAACGAGGTCAACGGGAGGAAAACAAACCAACAGATAGTCAGTGGGCTATTACAGGTTTGACATAGGCTATTTTATTATTGACAAATAAAATATGATATTAAAGCTGCAAGCAGTGATGAAAGGGCTCCCAGGCTCACCACTGGCTTTAGGAAAACAGCAAACACTGGGCCATATGCTTTTAATATAGGATGAATACGTCATTTAGATGTGCAAAACTTCCAGCTGCCAGCTGGTGGCGCTATGCCTGTAACTGAATATTGGCATGTAGATGTGTTCAATGCCAGCACTTTTATCAAACATATGAATTTTGGTGCAGATTGTACATTGCATGCTTGAGTTAGTGTAAGACATGACGTATCCTGCTGCCAACAGGTGGCGCTGTGATTATAATGGATATTGGCCTTTAGGTGTCTTCAGGTCAGGACACTTACCAAAGACGTGAAGTTTGGGGAAGATCAGACATTGCATGTTTAAGTTAGTATAAAACAAATAATTTCCTTTTGCCAGCAGGTGGCGTAATGATTGTTACAGAAATTTGGCCTTTAGATATGTTCAGGACCGGATGCTTATCCAACATGTGAAGTTTGGGGCAGATCGGACATTGTATGGCTGAGTTACAACAACTTCTATTTTCATGGCGAAACATCGAACTTTGTCAGTCTGTCACGGACACGCCCTCCAACGAAAACTCTGGATCTTCACAATTTATCATGGCAAAGGCCTGTAGATTAGACTGACTAAATATAATGCTGATGTCAATAGAGTAATGTTGTTAAGACAATAGGGGCCAGTTGTTCAAAAAGCTTAATCTGGATCAGAATGGCATAGATTTGGAAATCCCATTTTACTATCCAGGATCAGGTAATCATACTTTTCTGCCGCTGTCAATAAAAAGTATTGCGAAATGACAATGTTTCCATTAACCGATGTTATGCGACTAAAACGTAATTTATTCCTCTCGCGATAAGTTATGGCAACCGATTTTGGTGGGATTTGGACGGATTTTGGCTTTATTTAAGGTGTACTCACACTAGGCATGGTTGCCGTGAACCGGGCCCGAGTATGATTGTCCCCCCTCCCCCCTCTGGCCTGCACTCACATAGGGTTTCAGCATTCGTGCCGGAGCACGCTTGCGTCATTGTGGTGCGACAGTTTCAGGATAAACAGGAAAAGCGGCGCTCTCGCTAAATGCAATGGAGTTACTTTGTGGATAGTAATTTTGAGTCGTTTGGTCCACAGCCCTCTCACAGCCTGTTGCTAAACAGATCTATCGCTTTTGTGGCACGAAAATTTCCACGCAATCGTGCTGCTGACATGATGTCGCGCGTCCTGTTCCGTGCTCCAGCACGGTTAGCGCTCACACTACATGCGAACCGCGCCCGAGTCCAACTGAACCGTGCTCTGGCACACCTCTTCCAAGTAGTCAAACGAACCGTGCTTTGGTGGTCAAACGCACTCGGCACGGTTCAGACTGCCTAGTGTGAGTACACCCTTAATCGAAAGAGGCGTATGCACATATCTTTACAGAAGCAGCGCGGAGAGCCACTTCAGAAACGTGTGCGGCGCTGCTGGTATAAACATAACATCAGCTCCGGTGACCGCGTCAGAGCTGTTAAGCACCGCAGATGCATGCAGCGTACACAGTCTAAGCATTAATATCAGGGAAAGCCCCTTATACTTGAGAGCGGCTAATATGAAGTGTTTCTTGGAGTTTATAGGTGTGTTCGACTTCATCTACGGCTACAGACGGCGATCAACGAGAGTAGCCGAGAGCAGTCGGGGGCGGAGTTGAAAACAGAGGCCTCAAGTCGGACACTTTCTACTCTCGTTAGTGAAGCTCTCGCGGTGTTTGCATGCTCTATCACAGATGAAGTGAATTAAATGCAATATTTATCAAATACACAGATTTTTCAAAAGCGTTTTCATGAGCAACAGAAACATGTTTCATAAACTGCTTAATACAGCGCCATCTGAACAAGAATAATGATCAACATAAACATATACTATTTATATACTAATAAAGTGGGGTTACATATGCTTTTATCAGTGTTTTATGATAAATCTGACTTAATATAACATTGCGACTACAGTAAAAACACTTTTACTGTTCTAAAAACACAGATTTGTCAGCATTATTGGACTTGATGATGTTAGAATAAACCCAAAACACACGTGATCGTTGTCATGTGGTGAATGTGGCCAATCGTGAAACAGTCATGTGGTCATCAGAGCTCCTGCAGCCACTCTGAAGAAACTGCGCCGGCTGAGTCAGTCGGCTGCTCTCGAATCACTATTGCGGTACTTTGATTCCACACGTGACAGTCACGAGGCGTCGGCGCCATCTCAAGTCGGACAAAATTCCTAACCGGCATGCACTGCTTCAAGTCAGAATTTGATCGAGCTGTGCAGCGCTGCATTAAGTCGAACACACCTTATAGTACATTGAAGAATGATTATATGACTTTTTACATGTGACCTGTAAATGCGAAAAAAAAAAAAAAAAAAACGTTCCTATTGCAGTTTTGCGATATATTCCTTTTTCGAACTGCCTGAAAAACCACCTCATGCGAGCGTAAAAACTTTTTTGAAATATATGGGAGTTTTTTAATTGGATGTATTTTCAATCGGCAATTTAAATTTGCGTATCGTGAAGGGTAATGGAAACATGCCTACTGATGCAGATACACACTTTTTTTAGATTACAAAGTCTGGATTAATAGTGCTCTAAGGAGCCCCTAAATGGACACTGGGATGAAAAAAAAATGAGATGGGTAACAAATGTTGTATTTTTGGACCGGTTTTAAAGTTTTACTTCATTTTTGTTGCTGAAATGCATCGTTCTGCTGGGATCAGTATACAGTAGTCAACATTTGCAGTGGATCAAAAACATTAATCAAAGTTGTCCCAAGACAAGAACAGGTGTTGTTTTGGTTTTAGGACAACTTTGATGAAAGGCAATCCTTATTGTGAATTTTGAAGATCCGATCCAATCCAACAGCTGAAATCCAACCACTCAGACAGAAAAATTACTGAGGCCCAGATCAGGCCCACACCTGACACTTTCATCTGACTCGCATACCACGTGGAACAATGGCACTTGTGCGTTCCACTACTGTTTGCCAGATTAGGGCCACAAGCAAACCAAAGGAAGGCCCAAATGCCAGCCATGAATAAACCAGATAAAGCAGAAGTGGCTCTATAGATCTGGGCTACATTGATTTTAACCCATACCTAGATCCGGCCCAGATCCAACACCTTGCTCCGGCCCACATACTGTGAAAATTTATAGCACTTGGTCGGTCTGCTCCTCTTTGCCAAATTTGGGCCACAAGCAAGCTCTAGGAAGGCCTCATGTCACCCATGAAAATAAATAAAATAAACCATAACTGGCAGATTCTGGGCAACAGAATTTTGATCCAACACCTTACTCTGGTCCACATACTGTAAATGATGGCATTTGGGTGGTGCACTCCTGTTTGCCAAATGTGGGCCTTAAGTAAGCCTTATCATTGCCACATATAAGCCAACCAAATAAACCAAAACTGGCCCTAATGTGGGTCACAGTTCATTTTTAATCTAACCCTGGTCTTCCTCACATTCCTCATGTGGTCCACATGCTGCATGAAATAGTGGCATTTTGGCAGTGGTCCACAAGCAGGCCACTGCACAGCCACATTTTAGCTAATTATGAACCAAATAAACCATAAATATACATTATCTGGGCCACACAAAGCCTTAAGTGAGTTATGTATCAACAATACTCAACATATTGTAAAGATCAGTTTAAAATGTTCAAATAAGTTCCAGAAATGTGTCCTACTTAGTAAAATCATCCCAACCCAAGTTTTGCACAAGCAGATGTCACAGATAAACATTCAAAGTCACATTCCAAGACTTTAAAAACAGTTCTTCACAAGTTTGAACCTAATTGCTTCTCACTCAGACTCTACCTACACAGTAAATCTATAAGTTTCACGGCTATGCTGTGTTAAAGAGTGAACACTGAAGACAAAACATTATATATCATAAGTCTTTAATCCAACAACGTTAAATCCAGACACAATGTAGCACAGCAACATTCAGGACATGTAAACATAAGACCAGACAAACTCAAAGTGAACATAAGTACTTAGACCAAACAACGTTCATTAACTAGGCACACCTGAACTGAATAATGCAATCAACACAGCAAGGGAAAAAAGGTGCAAAAGGAAAAAGTTCAAATTAACAGAAATATATGGCACCGTCAGAATTGGCTAATCGGTGTGTAATCCTAATTTGTATCACATTTGACATGGTAAATATGCCCCATATATTATAAAACAGATGAGGGACACTGGCTAATTGAAATGCAAGTTATAAATTGTAAATATGGCTACAGAATTTGACTACTTTTTGTAGGATCATAGGACGCAACACAGTTAACTGATGCAGGGTGATTATATGTGCACTGTGCAGCATAAAAACAGAAGTGCACTAATGATAGCTGAAATTGTCACAGATAACTGGGCCACATTTGCTGAAACATATGTGGACCACATTTGGTTTACACACTGATTAGCCTTTGTGCCACAATTTTGCCAAAGGTGGCCCACATTTGGTTGGCACTATTTGGGGCATATTCACTATTTACCACATGGGCCACTTTAGGGTCACATTCAGATTACACATTGCCATCAACACTGTATCTTTGCCTATAGAGACCCACATGTGATTTGATACATTTGGGCCATTTTTTGCTGTTTCACATATGGGCCACTTCAGGCTTACATCTATTTTGTATGGTCCATAAGAAGGCTGGCAGTGCAAAATGACCAGAACAACTAATAACTACAAATGAACAAGAGCTTGTTTCCTAATATGTAAAAGACACTGACAGTATTTATAATGGCACTAAACAAAACCATTAGGAGTCAGTTACATAATAAATTTGACTGCAGTTTTCCTGAGCTCCAGCTTCTGCTCCTCTGATGGAAGCGTAAGTCACTTTATCATCACAGCGAACCTGAATCAACATCAGAGTTACTGTTTTAACACACAACTATTACAGCATGTTGTTTGAGCTCAATTCAAGACACATTTAGAAGAACTGCATATAGTAAAACTGATATAGGTCATGTTGAGGAAGTGTTTGCTCACCTTGTTCTTTTTGGCTCGTTTTTTCTTGTTCACAGTAACTTGAGTATAAGTCACATCATCTGTCTGCTCCTAAACATAGATGAAAATAAGTTATTAAAGGCCCATCCATCACTACTGTGTGAAGCAGACTAATTATTTATCTCAGGAGCTGCAAATGTTAAAGTAAAGTATGTGTAAAACCTACAGGTTTGGTGAAAATTTATTATGTCCTGGTCTGATGTAACTAATAAGAGTGTGATATTTCAGAGTCAGTCGTCTGTGGAGCTCATGGACACTAACAGCTCATGATCAACTTACAAAACTCACCACAGAGTCATCAGTCGCTCTTCTGACACCTGAAAAATAATGTCATGGGAATAGTTATGATCAAACTGTCATGAACCCACTCCTTAACGTCAGTCTGCTTGCCACCAGAGGTCACTTTGACATTCACATCTCACTGACTGTAACACCTCATCCCGGACTATGTTTCCCATCAGCCATTATGGCTATCACCTGCGTCCAATCAGAGACACTATATAAACCCCGGTCTTCCTGTCACTTATCGCCAAGTATTGGTTTGCATTTAGCACTTGTTGTGTGTTAGCAACTTTACGGAGCCTTAGTCAGTCGTGTTTTCTAGTCTTGTTCCTAGTTATCCTAGTCTTGATCCCTCGCATTGTTATATCGTCTTGTCTGTCTCGCTGCCTGCCTTTTAAACTCTCGCCTGTCTGGATTACTCTTTTGCCTCGTCCTTCGGATAACGTTCGCCGTGGATCGACCCTCGCCTGTGTTACGGAATACAATACAGAGACACACATTCAGCATTACTGTGTTTAACAACATAGAAAAACAATTTAAGAGCTGTGTCCGTATTGATTGTGAAAAAGAAAAAAAAAAAGATTCAGAGGATTTGAGGTTTCACTACATTTAGATACTGATTTTTTTTTTTTTCTTTTGATTGTTTTTTTGGTTTTTGGTGTCTGAAATGAGGATGATCTACATACATTGATTCAGAGATCTTGGTGCGGTGTCTGGATTTAAAAAATCAGCATTAAGCCATTTATTTTACTTAAAGGACACCTATTATGCCCCTTTTTACAAGATGTAATATTAATGGTATGGCTCTCCTGAATGTGCCCGTGAACTTTCAGATCCAAATACAATACAGATTGTTTATTATAAGGTTGAAAAGTGTCAATTTTGGGGCGGGTCTAAATAGTGCTTTTTCAGGGGTGTGTTCCCTTACATGAAAATGAGCTGCAACTTCCCGCCCAACTCCAGAAGGGGGCAGAGGCTAGACATCTCTGGAGAAAGAGAAGCAACATGAGCGAGCGTGAGAGGACCGGCATTTTTACTGTACTTGAATGGAACAAATACACAATTACTTACCAAGAGTTGCTGAGCAATGAATCAATGAATCTGCAATCGTGTGCAGTCGCTTTTGTTTGCACACCGGTTTCTTTTTCGTTTTTGAAATCTATCACGTTTAGCAAAGAGGGGAGAGGATGGACAGGGGGGCACGGCACGTGAATGACCCCCATTGTGGCGTGACACCAGTCCTGCTTGAACTAGACTCAAAGTAATCTGTTTAACGCGTTTACATGGAAGAATTTATATTTTTTTTTCATTTATAGATTTTTTTTTTCTTTTCAGACTGGACTTTTAAACCAATTACAATGCTCCATGTAAACGCACCTGTAAGTACCAATGAATAGAATCTAAGTGTTAGATGATCTTTTAGCTTTACATATGAATAGTCAATGAACAAGATAAACTTACTTACCTCATTGTTTTTGTTATATTCATCAAGTAATCCATGAAAACTTGTGTAATGTAATTACTTCCTTTTATTTACAGGTATAGAAAAATATAAATTAACTTATATATATATAAATAAATAAATAAACATTTGTAAAAAAAAATAAATAAATAATAATAATAATAATAATAATAATAATAATTGTGCATAGACTTATAGGGAATTTTTGTAAAACTCCTAAGAAGCCTAGAAACACCAAAATCCTTGAATGTTTTATGATCATGAAATAGAGCAAGGGTGTTCCTGACGGGACGCTGCTTTTGGCAAAACGCAGATAAAATGGCTGAGGACATGGTAATACGCGCTTGTCAGTCAATGGCGGTGGGCGGAGCTATCAAAATATGGTGTCATTTTGCAGATGGGTTCCAAAGTGCTTGTTTTTTGAGCCTGGTTTGATTGTTTGAAAAAGAAAAAAAAAACACTGGACATATTTTTATAATTCTAAGATGGCTGCGTACACACAATTCCAACACACATTTCTAAACACCTTCTAAAAGTGGATTTTGCACAATAGGTGCCCTTTAAATTACTGTAGTCCAGAATACTATCAGTGAAAGCTGATAAATTGCACATTGATTCAGCATTCACTATGTCAAGACGTAGATAGATAGAATAGATAGTGCACTATCTATCTATTCACACATCTATGCATGTATGTATGTATATATGTATTTGTGTGTGTCTGTGTATGTGTGTGTACACATATGTATACACACAGACAGAGACAAACACAGTGCACTGATTCTTACGTTCTTACGACGACATAAAATGAATGCTGAATGAACAAACTCATCTAACTCACGCACGCACACATATAATATGTAAATATCTATTTAAATTTGTTGTTAGCTAAGTAATAACATGTCTGTGTGAAGTTTAAAACACATACTAAGCGTACCGAACTGTTGTTTATGTACATGAACACAACAACGTACACATTCTTACAAGTTGTCAATGTTTTCAGTTGTCGTAAAGACCAATATATATTTTTTACTTACCCACACGGCAAACAACTACTTCTTTTTTAGTGATTAGCAAACAATATGAATTATCTTCTTAGCGATACTTCTTCCTGTTTCAAAATGAATGAATGTGACGTATTTGGACATGGGCGTGGTTTGTGATGTCGCACTTGGATGTGGGCGGGATTGGATGTCCACCGCAGGCTGCAGGGAGACGCGAGTTTTTCTGCACATTTCAGCATGACATCAGAGCAAGGCGGACATAACTCGGACATATTTCTAACCAGCATGCATCTTGCGTGATCACCAGTGATCGATTCTGCATAGAATTTGCTCATCTCAAACAAGCCTAATATGGCTGCTGCAAGATCGCGATAAATCCACTGTTTTAAGAGAGCACTAAGTTTACCAGTCCAACAGCAACGGGCAAACAACAAACGATAAAGGACATTCCTACTTGGTTTTGTAAGTATCTGTGTTCATTGTTTATCTATACATTATTTGTTGTCATGTGTAGGAATCGTGACATTTTAGTGAAGGGAACAGATCGTAGATGATAGTGAGCCCTATGGACTAGGCCCCATGGTTCAGCATGCATGTGATCAGAGTATTAATTGCAGAATTTAATAGATAATAGAGTGGAAGTTTACCATTTGTATGTGTTTACAAACTCAGAACAACAGAACAAACATAGCTTTGACAAAGATTAATCTATATGAATTTATACAGTGAACACACATTCAGAAGAATTGGAAAAACTGAGGAAGAGTTTCAACATCTGGAAAAGCGGTTGGAAAATGAGGAGATCCGGGCAGCAATGGTGTAAAAAAAAAAAAAAAAAAAAAACTTTTCCTCACTAAAGCTCTCATTTTTGACAGAGTCAATCATTTATTTTAACTATTGAGTATTTACGTATTGAATTTATGACTGAATAATGGCATGTCACATACAGAGAAAGCATGGGCTAATTGATTAAAATATCTTTGTTATAAGTACAATAAGATTTAGTTTGATACTAAAGCTCATTTAAAATGGCAATATAAAATTTTGTTTGCAACAGTATTATACCTAAATGGTACAATTAGAAAAACGAGGGGTGAATTTATTATTCCATGTACATTTGAGGTTAATGTGTGTACTGGGCTACATTTTAGTTACAGCAGCCATCACTGCGTTGAAATTTCAAACTCTCTCCGCAATTGTTAACCACCTCAATCTGTATTATATTTGTATGTATAAATGTCCAAATTCTCTTCTCTCGTGTTGTACACACTGAACGGTGATGCACAATATATACCTCGTTTTTGTTTTGTTTTTGCTATTTTTTTTCTTATCTGGCAGATGCAGTGATGACCAACGTCCCAGCAACATTTTATACAAGAAAAAAAAAAAATTCTAGGTCCTCTGCTATTTTCAATATGCATGCTGCCCCTTGGTAATATTATCAGAAAACACAGGATTAGTTTCCATTGTTATGCTGCTGATGCTCAACTATATATCTCAACACGACCAGATGAAACTTCTAAATTATGTAAGTTAACAGAGTGTCTTTTCTCCAATTAAATTCAGATACGACAGAGATTTCACTTACTGCACCAAAAAAATAGAAGCTGCGAAACATGTTACCTGTTTCTGACGCAGAAAAGCTAGTTCATGCATTCATGACCTCTAGATTGGACTATTGTAATGCACTACTAGGTGGTTGTCCTGCATCTTCAATAATCAAGCTACAGATAGTCCAAAATGCAGCTGCTAGAGTCCTTACCAGGTCAAGAAAATATGATCATATTACCCCAATTTTAAAGTCTCTGCACTGGCTAC
>JAHKKF010531383.1:0-10466 GCA_019740295.1 Labeo calbasu | reverse complement strand
TGAAGGATCATGTGACACTGAAGACTGGAGTAATGATGCTGAAAATTTAGCTTTGATCACAGGAACAAATTACATTTTAAAATATATTCAAATAGAAAGCAGTTATTTTAAATAGTAAAAATATTTCACAGTATTACTGCTTTTGCTGTACTTTGGATCAAATAAATGCAGGTTTGGTGAGCAGAAGAGACTTCTTTAAAAAACATTAAATCTTACTGTTCAAAAACTTTTGACTGGTTGTGTACGCAAATGTACCTTTAATTATTCAAATATTATTAATAGTGTTAATTAGGGTGTATCTGTATACATGGACCTCCACCCTGGCCATAGTGGGACAGTCTGCTGTGTGTATTGTTGATGGGATCTGATGGCGAGGTAGTGGAATGTGTTGCATGCGTGCGGGATTGAACCAAACGTCATGTAGGGGGAAACCGTGGTCGCTAACAAAATATTACTTGTTTTGTGTCTGTTTTTCTGTCAGAGTTTTAAAATATTTGTTTTCTACATGAAGACATTTCATGTACGCGTGTAATTTTGTTATGTTTGTCGAAAAGACGAGTCACGTACAATTAATTAGATACGTCACCACCCTGCCGCCTGACTGTAGAATGGATCGTTCCTCAGTAGGTGGGTCTTCGCTGCGGGCAACAGAACCGAGATCAATGAACCAGGCGATTTACCGAAACTGGTCGGACGAGCCAAGGTGGGAATAAACCATCGATCAAGAGCTTGGTTTTTATTTAGCAGAAATCTCTATCTGCTCCAGCACGGATTATCACTTCACTCCGAAGCCAACATTGAAGTGTGCGATGTGGAAAATTTACAGCTCTCTACTGTAACCTAATATCAACTGATTTTGAGAGTAGGTTTTTTTTTTTAATTCATCGTTGGGTCACATAACACAGGGGAATACAGGATGATCTTCGCAAATACGGCCAACCCATTGAGAACTTCATCATATCGAAAGCAGGTAGGTAAAGTGAGATATTGAAATGGTAGTGATGTTAAAGACTACAGGATGGACTGGCAGCGGGTCAGAAGATCCTTTACCTGGGACAGAATGTATTTAACTCCTCTTGCTCGTGTGCGCGCCCAGCGGCGGTGTCTCAATATCTAGTGCGCTGCCTACCTAGACAGCACTTAAGGGCGCGTATGGCGTTTTTAATCATTGCTTATTCGAAACAGGGTTTATGATGGACAAGAAATGATACACGCATCTATGATGCCAGAAATGCGGTCTAGATGCGACTGTTTTCGGTTTTGTACGAGTTATTTTGTAATTAGGCCTTTTTGGATGTTAACCTTCTCCGTTTATGTTAATTTAGCGTATTACACAACACCATCTGCACTTGCACAATGTAATATTTATAAAGTATTTTGACGGAACTGGAAGTGTCTTTTTTCTGCTTTGGGATGTCACAGAACCCAGAAATAGAAATGAGACTAATGAAGTGTCATTTCGTTTTACTAACACTCATTTATCACATACATGTTCTTTGGTGAATTCCTCCTGTCATGTTGCACTTCTTGTAAAATCTCATTAATGTTACTGTTTTTTAAAAAAGATTAATATTAGCATATGCGCTAATGAGTGAAGGAAGATGAGGATGAGAGAAGCCTGTGGTGAAAGCCTCCCATGGCAACTTGTGTCAGGAGATTCTTGGGTGTGTTCTGAAGAATCTCTGCCTAATTAATATTCATGAGTTAATAGGATGTTTCCCAGCAATTGGTGGGCCAGCAGAGGGTGTGGCCTGTGGAATTCTATTTAAATATTGCTTGTTTATACATTCCAAATTTGTAAATGTGAGAATTTATGGACGTCGCACATACGCACACACGCACACACACACGCTCTGCGTGAAATCACACATTTACACATGCATTTGCATAGGCGCTCCTGTGGTGGAGCTCAGAGTGATGGCTGTGATAGAGGCAGCAGAAGTTAATGGGCTTCAGGATTTCACAGTTTATAGGAACCATATGGTCTAGGATGACTAGAGCGCATAGCTCAGGACCCGAGGGACACGCCGACGTATGAGAGATGGCTTGGATATTGAATGTGACCCCCCTCCTCTTTCCCTCTCCCATTGCTTTTTCTATGTCTTAGTTACCCTTCCCATGACTTTGTTATTTTCCCAATTATAAAACTGGATATGTTCCAGAGTCTGCCAGTACTTTTTATACAGCACTTTGGATTTTAGTCATGAACATGAAAAGATGGAAGAATATGTGTGAAAATTATCAGCTCCTTTAGTCGTTTAACAGCCTGTTCACCTTTCTAATTTCATTTTGTGGATGAGCTAATTGAGCTCCTCAGCTTTTTTCTAACAAGTTCTTCCTCTAAGTCATCCATCTATCTTAGCATGTGATTTTCATGTTGTTGTGGATGGAAAAGTGGCTCGATCTCTTGCCTCGGTAATTAACGGGCGCTAACAAGCTTATGGGGCCACGTCCAGTTTCACCTCAGCGCACAAGTGTGCGAGTCGCTCATGTGAAAATGGGTCAGTGTGTCAAAAACAGAGAACTCCCACTAACCCAACAGAGTTACAGTCAGGTGTACACCTACACATATTTACATGCCCTCTCTGAAACATACAACAGTTTCAGCCAGAGCCACTGTCTTTTTAACCACGTCTGTTGTTTTGAGGTTTTGCCGTCACTTTTGTGGTGATTTGGTTCTGTGAACAATCAGCCGCTGATGTTTAACAGGCAGCCATTTTGTGACGGCTGGGAGAAATGGAGCCGTTTTAATGAATGACTAAGAAACAGGAAGTGAGTCAGTGATGTGGGCTGTGGTGGCCGCTGCTCGGGGTGGGCGAGAGGCCCACACATCCTGTGTCCCAGAGCGCTCCTGCATCATGTGATCTTTCTCTGGAAAACATTCCTTCCTCTTTGCTAGACCAGATTTATGGATGAAAACGCTACGCTGGATGAATGAACATGCCTCTGTGGTGAGTTTGGTACTGTGGTTTCGTAATGAGACTCTTGAGTCACACTCAAACCTCAACCGAATACACAAGAAGCACTAAAGGGTGAATAAACGCATAAATTTCACACATCTCACCAAATTATCTGAACATTTTTGTTGTCTTAAAGGGATAGCACACCCAAAAATGACAATTCTGTCATTAATTACTCGTTTATCTTCGGGACTTCAATTAAGATATTTTTGATGAAATCCGAGAGCTTTCTGACACGCTCAAGGCCCAGAAAGGTAGTAAGGACATCTTTAAAATAATCCATGTGACATCAGTGGTTCAACCGTAATGTTCTGAAGCTACGAGAATACTTTTTGTGCACAAAGAAAACAAAAACAACAAAAATATCTTCATTTGTGTTCTGAAGATGAACAAAGGTCTTATGGGTTTGGAACGACATGAGGATGAACTATCCCTTTAAGAAATAGTTTGCCTACAAATCGCTATGATTCATAACGAAACTTTTTTAACTGGTTGATCTGGTTACGAATCTCATCCAAAGGATTTGCATGTTTTTTCCCCCCAAGTGCAAACCTCTTCCCACAGATGATTTCATTGGTCAACTCAATCTCTTAGTAACGTGTCAGGATGGATCTGATCTTGAAAAGCTTGAAAGCTTCTGATCCCATTCATTGTAATTGAGTGGAAAAGAGCAGCCAGCACATTCTTCAAAACATCTCCTTTTGTGACCCCCTGAGGAAAAAGAAAGCAGTACGGGTTTGGAACGACGTGAGGGTGTGTAACGATGCCATGATTTTCATTTTTGTACAAACTATCCCTTTAATCATTGCACACGGCCATGTGGCAGGCGTTGAAAGGAACTGATGCCGCATTAGGAATTTCTCCAGAGTTATATGGGCTTGCATCCAGTGAAATAACCCAAACACATTCAGCTCTAGAAGAATGCGTAGATTGGACTGATATGAGAGTCGAAGGGGCGACTGTGCCTCTAGGCCTGTTTGTGCTTCGCTTTAACGGGAATTAGACTGTAGGGAGCTGTGGATGTGGGCAGACTTGCTGGCGATGGCTGACTGTGTAATAATAACACCAGTTTACTACAGATAGAGTTAAAGATATCATCGTGACGAATGGAGTCGCCCTGCCACAGCGTGTTTGAGGGGAGAGTGAGGAAGGAGGGAGTGTTTTCTTTTTTACGTTATTAGTGTGGATATTTTCTTTCATACAGTGTTCGGTACTGCAGGAGAAAGAGAAGTTTGTCCGTGGTTTGTTTTGGAAGTCGCTATTTTCGTGTTTCAGTGCAGCCATTATGTGATGTCATCTTCTGCGCATTTCCATTTGTCAAATCAATGAAATCTTTGTTCCACTCCCTTGACAGCCTCCTGTTGCTCCGCCCACCCTGCCTATGGCCCCGCCCAGTCCGAGCACCAATAGCAGCACCAACAACAGCAGTAGCAGCAGCAGCAGCACAACCGGCTGGGAGCAACTCAGCAAAACAAACCTTTACATCCGTGGGTTACCGCCAGGAACCACCGATCATGACCTGGTCAAACTCTGCCAGCCGTGAGTATCTGCTGTTATGTTGTGACAAAATCACTGGTGATGTCAGGTACAGTTTTGGATGTACATTAAAGGAAATAAATACGGCGTCCGTTCTGTTTTCCTCTTGCTGTGAGATTCCGCAACACAGCAGGGCTGGTGTCTGTTAACAGCTTGAACGTGCAAGATTGTCAGAATTAGGTCAAGTTATGGGATAAACCCTCATGAGCCCTGTTTACCCCGCAAACATCCACCACAATCAGCTTTTTCAAGACTATACCACTGCTAACCAGTTAAAACCACCTCACTCATGTCAGTGATATTATAGCCTGTCACGTGATCTAATTTGGACGTTAAAGGCAACATGAAATGGTGTTCACGACCAATTTTACTTGTTATCTAAGTAAAGTTTTTATTTTTTTGACATGGTATCCCACAATGCAATACCTGAATTTATTGTGCATTTCCGTTCTGGTTTATATCCCAAATAAGTGTTGTCTTTTTATACTTTCTATAGCCACCTTATTCTTCAATAGCGTAAGTAAGCCTATGGGCGAAACTTCTGGTTTCGGAATGACAATGTCCAGTAAACAGTAAAACTGTTTGCACTGCAAACCAGTGTGTTCATAATTAAGATAATACATTAAAATAATATGGTACGACACACCTATTTGCGATGTCAAGCAGCTAAACAAGCTGTTTTGTACAGCGAAAAATATCTGAAAGCAGATGACACTGCAAGCAGGACCCATAAAATTTACAAATGGCTATGCCCACTCTTATGGGAAAAATAAGGTGAATAGTTCAACAGACTTCTAAGACATTTATACAAAATCTGATTTAACTGATTTTTTTCTTGTCAACCTACAATGATATACACTGAATATCCTGTTTCACTCTAAAAAACATAAGATAACAGAAGAAAAATCTTTCTCAGAGTTAAATGGGATACTCCAAAAAATAAAAATAAATAATATATATATATATATATATAAGGTACTGGTGACATCTGCTAAAAAGGGGTTGTTGTTTCAGAGGCAGAGAAACATTTTATTGTTTGGAATGATATGCACTGCTGAATCATTTAGAAGTTATTACCCATGAACCAAACCAACTAGCTATGAGCTGAATTACAACATTGCAAACCTTGTTTCGAAACTTAATCTACAAGGAGAAATAAAAAGCTATGGAGTTAGAGATGTTGATTATGTATAAAGAAATAACATATTACATGTTTATTTCAAAATACGCATATGCATGCAAATATTTAAGCAGTTCGCGAGTGTAGGGAGACTTACTCAATTATGTCATGCACGGCTCTTCATGGGAGTGCCAAAGAGTTCCTAGTTTACCTACAAATCGCTACGATTTATAACAAAACCAGACTTTTTTAACTGGTTGATCTGGTTACGAATCTCATCCGAAAGATTTGCATGTTTTTTCCCCCCAAGTGCAAACCTCTCCTCATAGATGATTTCATTGGTCAACTCAATCTCTTAGTAGCATGTCAGGATGGATCCGATCTTGTAAAGCTTGAAAGCTTCCGACCTCATTCATTGTAATCGAGTGGAAAAGGGCAGCCAGCACGTTTTTCAAAACATCTCCTTTTGTGATGTTTTGAAGAAGCTACAATTTGTAATATTTACTTGATACTTTCTCATTTAACACAAAAATAGCTTTACATAATCTTTTGTGGATTGTGTGAATTTATTTTGCGATTAATTAGATTTAATTAATCGACACATCATCGAATTAATTAGATTAAAAATTTTAATCGACTGACAGCCCTAGTATTTATTTATTTTTAGCATTGCAGCTTTAAAAGAATTGGATTGTATTTGTTGATTATTGCATTAAAGGATTGGTTCAATCCAGAATGAAAATTTCCTGATAATTTACTCACCCCATGTCATTCAAGATGTTCATGTCTTTTTTTCTTCAGTCGAAAAGAAATGAAGGTTTTTGAGGAAAACATTCCCGGATTTTTCTCCATATTCAGTGGGGATCAACGGGTTGAAAGTCCAAATTGCAAATGCATCTTCAAAGGGCCCTAATGGTCTTATCTACCAAAACGATCGGTCGTTTTCTACCAAAAATAAACATTTATATACTTTTCGTGCTCCTCTAGAGCCCTTTAAAACTGCGCTGAAACTGGAATTTGGACCTTCAACTTTCCGTCCACTATATGGAGAAAAATCCTGGAATGTTTTCCTCAAAAACCCTAATTTCTTTTCAACAGAAGAAAGAAATTAATGAACATCTTGGATGACATGGGGGTGGGTAAATTATCAGGAAATTTTAATTCAGTGAACTTCAATGAATAAATAATGAGATATTTTCTCATGTGGTTGTTCTGCACAATTTCTTCCCTCACACACACACACACACACACTAATGAGTGTTTGTTTGAGATCCGCTGGTTCATAACAGCCGCTGTGAATGCAGCAGTAGGCCAGCAGCTATGATTCAGCAGTTACTAGAGCAGGAAAAGTCGCAAGTCGATTGGATCTGCAGACGTTGTCAGGGGTTTCGCTTCAAAACATTGGTGCGTTGCTTAGTTCCCTAAAATATTGCGAGATGACTGTTACTAATTTCATCCTGCTCAACACAATGGAAGATTTGGTAATGCTGTTACAGACTTCCTTACTCGCCATCTTATATGTTTAACGCATATGTATGCGTATGCGTTTATATCCACGTAAGAGTGCTTGTTTGTGCAGAGGCGTTTTGATCCCGCATGTATTCCTTTCAGACATTCCCACTGTGGGTTAATTTACCCCTTGCTGCCCCCGGGAGACCAGTCATCGCCATGGTAATCCCTCAAATTGATTGTAAAGAGTCAGATGGGGGGCCCATAATCCTCTTGGCTTGTATCCTGGTTAAAAGTGAAGCTGAGGTCATATGTACATCATAACTAGACGCAATACTACAGACTTCACGCTGTATATATTTTGGTTAAAGCCATGAGGAATGTGTCAGTACAGCTTTGAGGTATTGCGGTGACATCGTAACCTTGCTTTCCGGAGTCGGTTTAATCACAGAGAGTGACCGTTCGGAACATAGCCGCGGATTGATTTGCCTTGATCCGCTGAAAAACAGCGTCGCTCTGGGAGCTGCTGACGGAATTCTGCCGGTGGGGGCAGGAAATGGGGCCTCCCCACCAGAGCGCATGGGTCAAGGCCAAGGTCGCGCGGTCCTCTGGCGCGTGGAGTCTTGTGATCTGTGTGTGAAATGCGATTGGCTCCGCTTTTCCCTCCCTTGCGACACGCGCCCCAAAATGTTGTTTAGCGTTTGCCTGTTCGGCTCTGCTAAACGTCACTCTGAATAAATATTTATTCATCTAAGCCAGAGTTTTAATGACACAGGAAAAGGATTATAAATATATGAGTGAATTTCGGCTTTGGAAAAGGAGCCCTCGCTGAAGGTGAATGAAAAACAGCCCTTTTCCAGTCAGCACTACTGTCACGGCTCCTTCCTGCACAGCCTTCCTGAGAGAGACGTCAATAAATCTAAGCCGGCATGTGAATACATTTATTTTTGGGTCTATGAAAAGCAGTCGTATTGAAGCTGTAGTGTAGCGGTTCAAACATTTGGGGTCAGAGATTTCTTTTTTAATCATCAGTGAGACATTTATTTGGTCAAACGTGGCAGTAAAGGCATTTATAATTTTACAGAATGTTTCTGTTCCACATAAATTCTGCTCTTTTGAACTTTGTGTTCATCAAGGAATCCTGACCAAATGTTTCCACAACTGTTTTCATCATTCTTAATACTAAAAAATGTTTCTTGAGCTGTAAATCAGCATATTAGAATGATTTCTGAAGGATCGTGTGACACTGAAGACTCTGATAATAATGATAATAATGCTAATGAAAAATCAGCTTTGCATCACAGGAATAAATTACAATTTAAAATAAATTATAAAACAAAACCTTTAATTTAAATTGTAATTATTTTACAATATTTTACTGTATTTTTGATCAAATAAATGCGGCTTCGATGTGACTTATTTTAAAAATATAAACATTTATTAACAATCCCAAACGTTTCAGCAGTAGTTTGGTTTCAGTTTTTTCATTTCTTTATTTCATAAAGAAATACATTGACTGTGTTCGCAGTAGCAGGGCACTATGAAATCTGTTTTATTTTTTCACAAATTCCGTTTTATTTTTTTCCAAATTCCATTTTTCTTTTAAAAATTTTTATTAATCTAAAAGAATTTCTAATTAATTGATATCATGAAATGTACACAATTTAACAGCAATTAAAAGTTGAACAAAATAACATTTTTAAGGCCCTATGAAACTTAAATTCAGTTTTATTTTTAGCAATTTTTCCATTAATTTTTTGGATTCCATTTTAATAGTTTCATTAAATTGTAATAATCAAAAACATCTCTACTTAATTATTTTAATAAAAAAAAATGGGTTTTTTTTCCAGAAATACTGTGTTGTGTGTATACAATTTTCTGCTAAATAAATTCTGGTATATACATTTTCTGGTAAATATTAGTAGTAGTAGTATCATTATATTAAGTAGTATATTTATGTCACGGTTTCTTCAAGTTGACAGGTTGTTGTGAAGACCTTTGAGTTTCTGTTTGTATATGATATATGTAAAATGCTCATGATACTAGATACTACTCATACTGTTTATGCAACAGGAAGTGTATGTGTACTGTGCATACTAGTATGTAAATATCCTGTGTGCATTAAATGCTCGTAGGACCTACTACATTTGATGCTTATTTCCATTTTCACTGTCACAAATAAGTCAGATAAATAAACCGTTTTGTTGCTTTCTTGACTTATTATTTAATCAGACTTCCAAAAATATGTTATTCAAAATTTAAATATAAAATACTGGACACAACCTGATGTCATGTGCACAAAATAGTACTGTTTGAAATGCAACTCAGTAGCATAATTTGTAGTCTCACGTGCTATTTTTGAAATAGTGTATATATAAATGTTTGAAAAATGCAAAAAAGATTATTCACCATTCATTGTTTATCCCTGGTTCTCTGCATTGTTTAAGGCGAGTTCCTTTCCTCTTTCTCACACAGGCACACACACGTGTGTTTGCTAGACAAGTGTTTCCTTTGAACCGTGTTGATTTGTGTGCTGTAATAACAGGTTTCTCATGGACACTCCATTAAAGCAGCTCAATCCTCGTCTGTCACACAGTGACCCTGTAAAGCACCTGGGCTGTCGGCATCAAGTGTCTGTCGACGATTCTGTCACAAGCGACTCTTTGTTTCTGAATTAAATGCGTCTCAACCAGACTTCGAGAGCTCTTTTGGGTGGTGTCATTTTTTTTTCAGCTCAGGGATTATGGTAGATCTTGTGTTTCATGTCCTGCAGGTCATGAATTCCTGTGCTGTTGTGTCATTTGACACATTGACTGACTCATGAGCTGATCCTGTGCTAACTTCTCTCTTTTTCTCTGTAAACAGATATGGTAAAATCGTGTCCACCAAAGCCATTCTTGATAAGACTACAAACAAATGCAAAGGTTTGTCATGTAATTTTACTCTTGCACTTCTTACTCACATATTTTATGTGTGTGTGTGTGAATATATATATATATATATATATATATATATATATAAATTACCAGTCAAAAGTTTTTGAACAGTAAGATTTTTAATGTTTTTTAAAAGAAGACCGTTCTGTCACCAAGCCTGCATTTATTTGATTCAAAGTACTGTAAAAACAGTAAAATTTTGAAATGTTTTTACTATTTAAAATAACTGCTTTCTATTTAAATATATTTTAAAATGTAATTAATTCCTGTGATTTCAAAGCTGAATTTTTAGCATTGTTACTCCAGTCACATGATTCTTCAGAAATCATTCTAATATTCTGATTTGCTTCTCAAAAAATATTTATTATTATTATTATTATTATTATTATTATTATTATGTTGACAACAGCTTAGTAGAATTATTTCAGGTTTCTTTGATGAGCTGAAAGTCCAGAAGAACAGCAT